>JASGCC010003161.1:0-25065 GCA_030067915.1 Hydractinia echinata | reverse complement strand
GAAAACGACTTAATACATCGTAGTCCATTGAGACTGAAAGGACTAGACCGATGGCCACCTGTCTGGGCACGTGGAACCGCGTGATTTAGTGTAGGCTCTTTATTAGGCTGTAAAAGGCCATATTACAGGCTTAGAAGGCCTGTGCACGTAGTTAGAAGCGTTCTAAGGGCCTGGTGCTCAGGAAAACGACTTAATACATCGTAGTCCATTGAGACTGAAAGGACTAGACCGATGGCCACCTGTCTGGGCACGTGGAACCGCGTGATTTAGTGTAGGCTCTTTATTAGGCTGTAAAAGGCCATATTACAGGCTTAGAAGGCCTGTGCACGTAGTTAGAAGCGTTCTAAGGGCCTGGCGCTCAGGAAAACGACTTAATACATCGTAGTCCATTGAGACTGAAAGGACTAGACCGATGGCCACCTGTCTGGGCACGTGGAACCGCGTGATTTAGGTGTAGGCTCTTTATTAGGCTGTAAAAGGCCATATTACAGGCTTAGAAGGCCTGTGCACGTAGTTAGAAGCGTTCTAAGGGCCTGGCGCTCAGGAAAACGACTTAATACATCGTAGTCCATTGAGACTGAAAGGACTAGACCGATGGCCACCTGTCTGGGCACGTGGAACCGCGTGATTTAGGTGTGGCTCTTTATTAGGCTGTAAAAGGCCATATTACAGGCTTAGAAGGCCTGTGCACGTAGTTAGAAGCGTTCTAAGGGCCTGGCGCTCAGGAAAACGACTTAATACATCGTAGTCCATTGAGACTGAAAGGACTAGACCGATGGCCACCTGTCTGGGCACGTGGAACGCGTGATTTAGGTGTAGCTCTTTATTAGGCTGTAAAAGGCCATATTACAGGCTTAGAAGGCCTGTGCACGTAGTTAGAAGCGTTCTAAGGGCCTGGTGCTCAGGAAAACGACTTAATACATCGTAGTCCATTGAGACTGAAAGGACTAGACCGATGGCCACCTGTCTGGGCACGTGGAACCGCGTGATTTAGGTGTAGGCTCTTTATTAGGCTGTAAAAGGCCATATTACAGGCTTAGAAGGCCTGTGCACGTAGTTAGAAGCGTTCTAAGGGCCTGGCTCAGGAAAACGACTTAATACATCGTAGTCCATTGAGACTGAAAGGACTAGACCGATGGCCACCTGTCTGGGCACGTGGAACCGCGTGATTTAGGTGTAGCTCTTTATTAGGCTGTAAAAGGCCATATTACAGGCTTAGAAGGCCTGTGCACGTAGTTAGAAGCGTTCTAAGGCCTGGTGCTCAGGAAAACGACTTAATACATCGTAGTCCATTGAGACTGAAAGGACTAGACCGATGGCCACCTGTCTGGGCACGTGGAACCGCGTGATTTACGTGTAGGCTCTTATTAGGCTGTAAAAGGCCATATTACAGGCTTAGAAGGCCTGTGCACGTAGTTAGAAGCGTTCTAAGGGCCTGGTGCTCAGGAAAACGACTTAATACATCGTAGTCCATTGAGACTGAAAGGACTAGACCGATGGCCACCTGTCTGGGCACGTGGAACCGCGTGATTTAGGTGTAGCTCTTTATTAGGCTGTAAAAGGCCATATTACAGGCTTAGAAGGCCTGTGCACGTAGTTAGAAGCGTTCTAAGGGCCTGGTGCTCAGGAAAACGACTTAATACATCGTAGTCCATTGAGACTGAAAGGACTAGACCGATGGCCACCTGTCTGGGCACGTGGAACCGCGTGATTTAGGTGTAGCTCTTTATTAGGCTGTAAAAGGCCATATTACAGGCTTAGAAGGCCTGTGCACGTAGTTAGAAGCGTTCTAAGGGCCTGGCGCTCAGGAAAACGACTTAATACATCGTAGTCCATTGAGACTGAAAGGACTAGACCGATGGCCACCTGTCTGGGCACGTGGAACCGCGTGATTTACGTGTAGGCTCTTTATTAGGCTGTAAAAGGCCATATTACAGGCTTAGAAGGCCTGTGCACGTAGTTAGAAGCGTTCTAAGGGCCTGGTGCTCAGGAAAACGACTTAATACATCGTAGTCCATTGAGACTGAAAGGACTAGACCGATGGCCACCTGTCTGGGCACGTGGAACCGCGTGATTTAGGTGTAGGCTCTTTATTAGGCTGTAAAAGGCCATATTACAGGCTTAGAAGGCCTGTGCACGTAGTTAGAAGCGTTCTAAGGGCCTGGCGCTCAGGAAAACGACTTAATACATCGTAGTCCATTGAGACTGAAAGGACTAGACCGATGGCCACCTGTCTGGGCACGTGGAACCGCGTGATTTAGGTGTAGCTCTTTATTAGGCTGTAAAAGGCCATATTACAGGCTTAGAAGGCCTGTGCACGTAGTTAGAAGCGTTCTAAGGGCCTGGTCTCAGGAAAACGACTTAATACATCGTAGTCCATTGAGACTGAAAGGACTAGACCGATGGCCACCTGTCTGGGCACGTGGAACGCGTGATTTACGTGTAGGCTCTTTATTAGGCTGTAAAAGGCCATATTACAGGCTTAGAAGGCCTGTGCACGTAGTTAGAAGCGTTCTAAGGGCCTGTGCTCAGGAAAACGACTTAATACATCGTAGTCCATTGAGACTGAAAGGACTAGACCGATGGCCACCTGTCTGGGCACGTGGAACCGTGATTTAGGTGTAGGCTCTTTATTAGGCTGTAAAAGGCCATATTACAGGCTTAGAAGGCCTGTGCACGTAGTTAGAAGCGTTCTAAGGGCCTGGCGCTCAGGAAAACGACTTAATACATCGTAGTCCATTGAGACTGAAAGGACTAGACCGATGGCCACCTGTCTGGGCACGTGGAACCGCGTGATTTAGGTGTAGGCTCTTTATTAGGCTGTAAAAGGCCATATTACAGGCTTAGAAGGCCTGTGCACGTAGTTAGAAGCGTTCTAAGGGCCTGGCGCTCAGGAAAACGACTTAATACATCGTAGTCCATTGAGACTGAAAGGACTAGACCGATGGCCACCTGTCTGGGCACGTGGAACCGCGTGATTTAGGTGTAGGCTCTTTATTAGGCTGTAAAAGGCCATATTACAGGCTTAGAAGGCCTGTGCACGTAGTTAGAAGCGTTCTAAGGGCCTGGTGCTCAGGAAAACGACTTAATACATCGTAGTCCATTGAGACTGAAAGGACTAGACCGATGGCCACCTGTCTGGGCACGTGGAACCGCGTGATTTAGGTGTAGGCTCTTTATTAGGCTGTAAAAGGCCATATTACAGGCTTAGAAGGCCTGTGCACGTAGTTAGAAGCGTTCTAAGGGCCTGGTGCTCAGGAAAACGACTTAATACATCGTAGTCCATTGAGACTGAAAGGACTAGACCGATGGCCACCTGTCTGGGCACGTGGAACCGCGTGATTTAGGTGTAGGCTCTTTATTAGGCTGTAAAAGGCCATATTACAGGCTTAGAAGGCCTGTGCACGTAGTTAGAAGCGTTCTAAGGGCCTGGTGCTCAGGAAAACGACTTAATACATCGTAGTCCATTGAGACTGAAAGGACTAGACCGATGGCCACCTGTCTGGGCACGTGGAACCCGTGATTTACGTGTAGCTCTTTCTGTAAAAGGCCATATTACAGGCTTAGAAGGCCTGTGCACGTAGTTAGAAGCGTTCTAAGGGCCTGGCGCTCAGGAAAACGACTTAATACATCGTAGTCCATTGAGACTGAAAGGACTAGACCGATGGCCACCTGTCTGGGCACGTGGAACCGCGTGATTTAGGTGTAGGCTCTTTATTAGGCTGTAAAAGGCCATATTACAGGCTTAGAAGGCCTGTGCACGTAGTTAGAAGCGTTCTAAGGGCCTGGTGCTCAGGAAAACGACTTAATACATCGTAGTCCATTGAGACTGAAAGGACTAGACCGATGGCCACCTGTCTGGGCACGTGGAACCGCGTGATTTAGGTGTAGGCTCTTTATTAGGCTGTAAAAGGCCATATTACAGGCTTAGAAGGCCTGTGCACGTAGTTAGAAGCGTTCTAAGGGCCTGGCGCTCAGGAAAACGACTTAATACATCGTAGTCCATTGAGACTGAAAGGACTAGACCGATGGCCACCTGTCTGGGCACGTGGAACCGCGTGATTTAGGTGTAGGCTCTTTATTAGGCTGTAAAAGGCCATATTACAGGCTTAGAAGGCCTGTGCACGTAGTTAGAAGCGTTCTAAGGGCCTGGTGCTCAGGAAAACGACTTAATACATCGTAGTCCATTGAGACTGAAAGGACTAGACCGATGGCCACCTGTCTGGGCACGTGGAACCGCGTGATTTACGTGTAGGCTCTTTATTAGGCTGTAAAAGGCCATATTACAGGCTTAGAAGGCCTGTGCACGTAGTTAGAAGCGTTCTAAGGGCCTGGTGCTCAGGAAAACGACTTAATACATCGTAGTCCATTGAGACTGAAAGGACTAGACCGATGGCCACCTGTCTGGGCACGTGGAACCGCGTGATTTAGGTGTAGGCTCTTTATTAGGCTGTAAAAGGCCATATTACAGGCTTAGAAGGCCTGTGCACGTAGTTAGAAGCGTTCTAAGGGCCTGGTGCTCAGGAAAACGACTTAATACATCGTAGTCCATTGAGACTGAAAGGACTAGACCGATGGCCACCTGTCTGGGCACGTGGAACCGCGTGATTTAGGTGTAGGCTCTTTATTAGGCTGTAAAAGGCCATATTACAGGCTTAGAAGGCCTGTGCACGTAGTTAGAAGCGTTCTAAGGGCCTGGTGCTCAGGAAAACGACTTAATACATCGTAGTCCATTGAGACTGAAAGGACTAGACCGATGGCCACCTGTCTGGGCACGTGGAACCGCGTGATTTAGGTGTAGGCTCTTTATTAGGCTGTAAAAGGCCATATTACAGGCTTAGAAGGCCTGTGCACGTAGTTAGAAGCGTTCTAAGGGCCTGGTGCTCAGGAAAACGACTTAATACATCGTAGTCCATTGAGACTGAAAGGACTAGACCGATGGCCACCTGTCTGGGCACGTGGAACCGCGTGATTTAGGTGTAGGCTCTTTATTAGGCTGTAAAAGGCCATATTACAGGCTTAGAAGGCCTGTGCACGTAGTTAGAAGCGTTCTAAGGGCCTGGTGCTCAGGAAAACGACTTAATACATCGTAGTCCATTGAGACTGAAAGGACTAGACCGATGGCCACCTGTCTGGGCACGTGGAACCGCGTGATTTAGGTGTAGGCTCTTTATTAGGCTGTAAAAGGCCATATTACAGGCTTAGAAGGCCTGTGCACGTAGTTAGAAGCGTTCTAAGGGCCTGGTGCTCAGGAAAACGACTTAATACATCGTAGTCCATTGAGACTGAAAGGACTAGACCGATGGCCACCTGTCTGGGCACGTGGAACCGCGTGATTTAGGTGTAGGCTCTTTATTAGGCTGTAAAAGGCCATATTACAGGCTTAGAAGGCCTGTGCACGTAGTTAGAAGCGTTCTAAGGGCCTGGTGCTCAGGAAAACGACTTAATACATCGTAGTCCATTGAGACTGAAAGGACTAGACCGATGGCCACCTGTCTGGGCACGTGGAACCGCGTGATTTAGGTGTAGGCTCTTTATTAGGCTGTAAAAGGCCATATTACAGGCTTAGAAGGCCTGTGCACGTAGTTAGAAGCGTTCTAAGGGCCTGGTGCTCAGGAAAACGACTTAATACATCGTAGTCCATTGAGACTGAAAGGACTAGACCGATGGCCACCTGTCTGGGCACGTGGAACCGCGTGATTTAGGTGTAGGCTCTTTATTAGGCTGTAAAAGGCCATATTACAGGCTTAGAAGGCCTGTGCACGTAGTTAGAAGCGTTCTAAGGGCCTGGTGCTCAGGAAAACGACTTAATACATCGTAGTCCATTGAGACTGAAAGGACTAGACCGATGGCCACCTGTCTGGGCACGTGGAACCGCGTGATTTAGGTGTAGGCTCTTTATTAGGCTGTAAAAGGCCATATTACAGGCTTAGAAGGCCTGTGCACGTAGTTAGAAGCGTTCTAAGGGCCTGGTGCTCAGGAAAACGACTTAATACATCGTAGTCCATTGAGACTGAAAGGACTAGACCGATGGCCACCTGTCTGGGCACGTGGAACCGCGTGATTTAGGTGTAGGCTCTTTATTAGGCTGTAAAAGGCCATATTACAGGCTTAGAAGGCCTGTGCACGTAGTTAGAAGCGTTCTAAGGGCCTGGTGCTCAGGAAAACGACTTAATACATCGTAGTCCATTGAGACTGAAAGGACTAGACCGATGGCCACCTGTCTGGGCACGTGGAACCGCGTGATTTAGGTGTAGGCTCTTTATTAGGCTGTAAAAGGCCATATTACAGGCTTAGAAGGCCTGTGCACGTAGTTAGAAGCGTTCTAAGGGCCTGGTGCTCAGGAAAACGACTTAATACATCGTAGTCCATTGAGACTGAAAGGACTAGACCGATGGCCACCTGTCTGGGCACGTGGAACCGCGTGATTTAGGTGTAGGCTCTTTATTAGGCTGTAAAAGGCCATATTACAGGCTTAGAAGGCCTGTGCACGTAGTTAGAAGCGTTCTAAGGGCCTGGTGCTCAGGAAAACGACTTAATACATCGTAGTCCATTGAGACTGAAAGGACTAGACCGATGGCCACCTGTCTGGGCACGTGGAACCGCGTGATTTAGGTGTAGGCTCTTTATTAGGCTGTAAAAGGCCATATTACAGGCTTAGAAGGCCTGTGCACGTAGTTAGAAGCGTTCTAAGGGCCTGGTGCTCAGGAAAACGACTTAATACATCGTAGTCCATTGAGACTGAAAGGACTAGACCGATGGCCACCTGTCTGGGCACGTGGAACCGCGTGATTTAGGTGTAGGCTCTTTATTAGGCTGTAAAAGGCCATATTACAGGCTTAGAAGGCCTGTGCACGTAGTTAGAAGCGTTCTAAGGGCCTGGTGCTCAGGAAAACGACTTAATACATCGTAGTCCATTGAGACTGAAAGGACTAGACCGATGGCCACCTGTCTGGGCACGTGGAACCGCGTGATTTAGGTGTAGGCTCTTTATTAGGCTGTAAAAGGCCATATTACAGGCTTAGAAGGCCTGTGCACGTAGTTAGAAGCGTTCTAAGGGCCTGGTGCTCAGGAAAACGACTTAATACATCGTAGTCCATTGAGACTGAAAGGACTAGACCGATGGCCACCTGTCTGGGCACGTGGAACCGCGTGATTTAGGTGTAGGCTCTTTATTAGGCTGTAAAAGGCCATATTACAGGCTTAGAAGGCCTGTGCACGTAGTTAGAAGCGTTCTAAGGGCCTGGTGCTCAGGAAAACGACTTAATACATCGTAGTCCATTGAGACTGAAAGGACTAGACCGATGGCCACCTGTCTGGGCACGTGGAACCGCGTGATTTAGGTGTAGGCTCTTTATTAGGCTGTAAAAGGCCATATTACAGGCTTAGAAGGCCTGTGCACGTAGTTAGAAGCGTTCTAAGGGCCTGGTGCTCAGGAAAACGACTTAATACATCGTAGTCCATTGAGACTGAAAGGACTAGACCGATGGCCACCTGTCTGGGCACGTGGAACCGCGTGATTTAGGTGTAGGCTCTTTATTAGGCTGTAAAAGGCCATATTACAGGCTTAGAAGGCCTGTGCACGTAGTTAGAAGCGTTCTAAGGGCCTGGTGCTCAGGAAAACGACTTAATACATCGTAGTCCATTGAGACTGAAAGGACTAGACCGATGGCCACCTGTCTGGGCACGTGGAACCGCGTGATTTAGGTGTAGGCTCTTTATTAGGCTGTAAAAGGCCATATTACAGGCTTAGAAGGCCTGTGCACGTAGTTAGAAGCGTTCTAAGGGCCTGGTGCTCAGGAAAACGACTTAATACATCGTAGTCCATTGAGACTGAAAGGACTAGACCGATGGCCACCTGTCTGGGCACGTGGAACCGCGTGATTTAGGTGTAGGCTCTTTATTAGGCTGTAAAAGGCCATATTACAGGCTTAGAAGGCCTGTGCACGTAGTTAGAAGCGTTCTAAGGGCCTGGTGCTCAGGAAAACGACTTAATACATCGTAGTCCATTGAGACTGAAAGGACTAGACCGATGGCCACCTGTCTGGGCACGTGGAACCGCGTGATTTAGGTGTAGGCTCTTTATTAGGCTGTAAAAGGCCATATTACAGGCTTAGAAGGCCTGTGCACGTAGTTAGAAGCGTTCTAAGGGCCTGGTGCTCAGGAAAACGACTTAATACATCGTAGTCCATTGAGACTGAAAGGACTAGACCGATGGCCACCTGTCTGGGCACGTGGAACCGCGTGATTTAGGTGTAGGCTCTTTATTAGGCTGTAAAAGGCCATATTACAGGCTTAGAAGGCCTGTGCACGTAGTTAGAAGCGTTCTAAGGGCCTGGTGCTCAGGAAAACGACTTAATACATCGTAGTCCATTGAGACTGAAAGGACTAGACCGATGGCCACCTGTCTGGGCACGTGGAACCGCGTGATTTAGGTGTAGGCTCTTTATTAGGCTGTAAAAGGCCATATTACAGGCTTAGAAGGCCTGTGCACGTAGTTAGAAGCGTTCTAAGGGCCTGGTGCTCAGGAAAACGACTTAATACATCGTAGTCCATTGAGACTGAAAGGACTAGACCGATGGCCACCTGTCTGGGCACGTGGAACCGCGTGATTTAGGTGTAGGCTCTTTATTAGGCTGTAAAAGGCCATATTACAGGCTTAGAAGGCCTGTGCACGTAGTTAGAAGCGTTCTAAGGGCCTGGTGCTCAGGAAAACGACTTAATACATCGTAGTCCATTGAGACTGAAAGGACTAGACCGATGGCCACCTGTCTGGGCACGTGGAACCGCGTGATTTAGGTGTAGGCTCTTTATTAGGCTGTAAAAGGCCATATTACAGGCTTAGAAGGCCTGTGCACGTAGTTAGAAGCGTTCTAAGGGCCTGGTGCTCAGGAAAACGACTTAATACATCGTAGTCCATTGAGACTGAAAGGACTAGACCGATGGCCACCTGTCTGGGCACGTGGAACCGCGTGATTTAGGTGTAGGCTCTTTATTAGGCTGTAAAAGGCCATATTACAGGCTTAGAAGGCCTGTGCACGTAGTTAGAAGCGTTCTAAGGGCCTGGTGCTCAGGAAAACGACTTAATACATCGTAGTCCATTGAGACTGAAAGGACTAGACCGATGGCCACCTGTCTGGGCACGTGGAACCGCGTGATTTAGGTGTAGGCTCTTTATTAGGCTGTAAAAGGCCATATTACAGGCTTAGAAGGCCTGTGCACGTAGTTAGAAGCGTTCTAAGGGCCTGGTGCTCAGGAAAACGACTTAATACATCGTAGTCCATTGAGACTGAAAGGACTAGACCGATGGCCACCTGTCTGGGCACGTGGAACCGCGTGATTTAGGTGTAGGCTCTTTATTAGGCTGTAAAAGGCCATATTACAGGCTTAGAAGGCCTGTGCACGTAGTTAGAAGCGTTCTAAGGGCCTGGTGCTCAGGAAAACGACTTAATACATCGTAGTCCATTGAGACTGAAAGGACTAGACCGATGGCCACCTGTCTGGGCACGTGGAACCGCGTGATTTAGGTGTAGGCTCTTTATTAGGCTGTAAAAGGCCATATTACAGGCTTAGAAGGCCTGTGCACGTAGTTAGAAGCGTTCTAAGGGCCTGGTGCTCAGGAAAACGACTTAATACATCGTAGTCCATTGAGACTGAAAGGACTAGACCGATGGCCACCTGTCTGGGCACGTGGAACCGCGTGATTTAGGTGTAGGCTCTTTATTAGGCTGTAAAAGGCCATATTACAGGCTTAGAAGGCCTGTGCACGTAGTTAGAAGCGTTCTAAGGGCCTGGTGCTCAGGAAAACGACTTAATACATCGTAGTCCATTGAGACTGAAAGGACTAGACCGATGGCCACCTGTCTGGGCACGTGGAACCGCGTGATTTAGGTGTAGGCTCTTTATTAGGCTGTAAAAGGCCATATTACAGGCTTAGAAGGCCTGTGCACGTAGTTAGAAGCGTTCTAAGGGCCTGGTGCTCAGGAAAACGACTTAATACATCGTAGTCCATTGAGACTGAAAGGACTAGACCGATGGCCACCTGTCTGGGCACGTGGAACCGCGTGATTTAGGTGTAGGCTCTTTATTAGGCTGTAAAAGGCCATATTACAGGCTTAGAAGGCCTGTGCACGTAGTTAGAAGCGTTCTAAGGGCCTGGTGCTCAGGAAAACGACTTAATACATCGTAGTCCATTGAGACTGAAAGGACTAGACCGATGGCCACCTGTCTGGGCACGTGGAACCGCGTGATTTAGGTGTAGGCTCTTTATTAGGCTGTAAAAGGCCATATTACAGGCTTAGAAGGCCTGTGCACGTAGTTAGAAGCGTTCTAAGGGCCTGGTGCTCAGGAAAACGACTTAATACATCGTAGTCCATTGAGACTGAAAGGACTAGACCGATGGCCACCTGTCTGGGCACGTGGAACCGCGTGATTTAGGTGTAGGCTCTTTATTAGGCTGTAAAAGGCCATATTACAGGCTTAGAAGGCCTGTGCACGTAGTTAGAAGCGTTCTAAGGGCCTGGTGCTCAGGAAAACGACTTAATACATCGTAGTCCATTGAGACTGAAAGGACTAGACCGATGGCCACCTGTCTGGGCACGTGGAACCGCGTGATTTAGGTGTAGGCTCTTTATTAGGCTGTAAAAGGCCATATTACAGGCTTAGAAGGCCTGTGCACGTAGTTAGAAGCGTTCTAAGGGCCTGGTGCTCAGGAAAACGACTTAATACATCGTAGTCCATTGAGACTGAAAGGACTAGACCGATGGCCACCTGTCTGGGCACGTGGAACCGCGTGATTTAGGTGTAGGCTCTTTATTAGGCTGTAAAAGGCCATATTACAGGCTTAGAAGGCCTGTGCACGTAGTTAGAAGCGTTCTAAGGGCCTGGTGCTCAGGAAAACGACTTAATACATCGTAGTCCATTGAGACTGAAAGGACTAGACCGATGGCCACCTGTCTGGGCACGTGGAACCGCGTGATTTAGGTGTAGGCTCTTTATTAGGCTGTAAAAGGCCATATTACAGGCTTAGAAGGCCTGTGCACGTAGTTAGAAGCGTTCTAAGGGCCTGGTGCTCAGGAAAACGACTTAATACATCGTAGTCCATTGAGACTGAAAGGACTAGACCGATGGCCACCTGTCTGGGCACGTGGAACCGCGTGATTTAGGTGTAGGCTCTTTATTAGGCTGTAAAAGGCCATATTACAGGCTTAGAAGGCCTGTGCACGTAGTTAGAAGCGTTCTAAGGGCCTGGTGCTCAGGAAAACGACTTAATACATCGTAGTCCATTGAGACTGAAAGGACTAGACCGATGGCCACCTGTCTGGGCACGTGGAACCGCGTGATTTAGGTGTAGGCTCTTTATTAGGCTGTAAAAGGCCATATTACAGGCTTAGAAGGCCTGTGCACGTAGTTAGAAGCGTTCTAAGGGCCTGGTGCTCAGGAAAACGACTTAATACATCGTAGTCCATTGAGACTGAAAGGACTAGACCGATGGCCACCTGTCTGGGCACGTGGAACCGCGTGATTTAGGTGTAGGCTCTTTATTAGGCTGTAAAAGGCCATATTACAGGCTTAGAAGGCCTGTGCACGTAGTTAGAAGCGTTCTAAGGGCCTGGTGCTCAGGAAAACGACTTAATACATCGTAGTCCATTGAGACTGAAAGGACTAGACCGATGGCCACCTGTCTGGGCACGTGGAACCGCGTGATTTAGGTGTAGGCTCTTTATTAGGCTGTAAAAGGCCATATTACAGGCTTAGAAGGCCTGTGCACGTAGTTAGAAGCGTTCTAAGGGCCTGGTGCTCAGGAAAACGACTTAATACATCGTAGTCCATTGAGACTGAAAGGACTAGACCGATGGCCACCTGTCTGGGCACGTGGAACCGCGTGATTTAGGTGTAGGCTCTTTATTAGGCTGTAAAAGGCCATATTACAGGCTTAGAAGGCCTGTGCACGTAGTTAGAAGCGTTCTAAGGGCCTGGTGCTCAGGAAAACGACTTAATACATCGTAGTCCATTGAGACTGAAAGGACTAGACCGATGGCCACCTGTCTGGGCACGTGGAACCGCGTGATTTAGGTGTAGGCTCTTTATTAGGCTGTAAAAGGCCATATTACAGGCTTAGAAGGCCTGTGCACGTAGTTAGAAGCGTTCTAAGGGCCTGGTGCTCAGGAAAACGACTTAATACATCGTAGTCCATTGAGACTGAAAGGACTAGACCGATGGCCACCTGTCTGGGCACGTGGAACCGCGTGATTTAGGTGTAGGCTCTTTATTAGGCTGTAAAAGGCCATATTACAGGCTTAGAAGGCCTGTGCACGTAGTTAGAAGCGTTCTAAGGGCCTGGTGCTCAGGAAAACGACTTAATACATCGTAGTCCATTGAGACTGAAAGGACTAGACCGATGGCCACCTGTCTGGGCACGTGGAACCGCGTGATTTAGGTGTAGGCTCTTTATTAGGCTGTAAAAGGCCATATTACAGGCTTAGAAGGCCTGTGCACGTAGTTAGAAGCGTTCTAAGGGCCTGGTGCTCAGGAAAACGACTTAATACATCGTAGTCCATTGAGACTGAAAGGACTAGACCGATGGCCACCTGTCTGGGCACGTGGAACCGCGTGATTTAGGTGTAGGCTCTTTATTAGGCTGTAAAAGGCCATATTACAGGCTTAGAAGGCCTGTGCACGTAGTTAGAAGCGTTCTAAGGGCCTGGTGCTCAGGAAAACGACTTAATACATCGTAGTCCATTGAGACTGAAAGGACTAGACCGATGGCCACCTGTCTGGGCACGTGGAACCGCGTGATTTAGGTGTAGGCTCTTTATTAGGCTGTAAAAGGCCATATTACAGGCTTAGAAGGCCTGTGCACGTAGTTAGAAGCGTTCTAAGGGCCTGGTGCTCAGGAAAACGACTTAATACATCGTAGTCCATTGAGACTGAAAGGACTAGACCGATGGCCACCTGTCTGGGCACGTGGAACCGCGTGATTTAGGTGTAGGCTCTTTATTAGGCTGTAAAAGGCCATATTACAGGCTTAGAAGGCCTGTGCACGTAGTTAGAAGCGTTCTAAGGGCCTGGTGCTCAGGAAAACGACTTAATACATCGTAGTCCATTGAGACTGAAAGGACTAGACCGATGGCCACCTGTCTGGGCACGTGGAACCGCGTGATTTAGGTGTAGGCTCTTTATTAGGCTGTAAAAGGCCATATTACAGGCTTAGAAGGCCTGTGCACGTAGTTAGAAGCGTTCTAAGGGCCTGGTGCTCAGGAAAACGACTTAATACATCGTAGTCCATTGAGACTGAAAGGACTAGACCGATGGCCACCTGTCTGGGCACGTGGAACCGCGTGATTTAGGTGTAGGCTCTTTATTAGGCTGTAAAAGGCCATATTACAGGCTTAGAAGGCCTGTGCACGTAGTTAGAAGCGTTCTAAGGGCCTGGTGCTCAGGAAAACGACTTAATACATCGTAGTCCATTGAGACTGAAAGGACTAGACCGATGGCCACCTGTCTGGGCACGTGGAACCGCGTGATTTAGGTGTAGGCTCTTTATTAGGCTGTAAAAGGCCATATTACAGGCTTAGAAGGCCTGTGCACGTAGTTAGAAGCGTTCTAAGGGCCTGGTGCTCAGGAAAACGACTTAATACATCGTAGTCCATTGAGACTGAAAGGACTAGACCGATGGCCACCTGTCTGGGCACGTGGAACCGCGTGATTTAGGTGTAGGCTCTTTATTAGGCTGTAAAAGGCCATATTACAGGCTTAGAAGGCCTGTGCACGTAGTTAGAAGCGTTCTAAGGGCCTGGTGCTCAGGAAAACGACTTAATACATCGTAGTCCATTGAGACTGAAAGGACTAGACCGATGGCCACCTGTCTGGGCACGTGGAACCGCGTGATTTAGGTGTAGGCTCTTTATTAGGCTGTAAAAGGCCATATTACAGGCTTAGAAGGCCTGTGCACGTAGTTAGAAGCGTTCTAAGGGCCTGGTGCTCAGGAAAACGACTTAATACATCGTAGTCCATTGAGACTGAAAGGACTAGACCGATGGCCACCTGTCTGGGCACGTGGAACCGCGTGATTTAGGTGTAGGCTCTTTATTAGGCTGTAAAAGGCCATATTACAGGCTTAGAAGGCCTGTGCACGTAGTTAGAAGCGTTCTAAGGGCCTGGTGCTCAGGAAAACGACTTAATACATCGTAGTCCATTGAGACTGAAAGGACTAGACCGATGGCCACCTGTCTGGGCACGTGGAACCGCGTGATTTAGGTGTAGGCTCTTTATTAGGCTGTAAAAGGCCATATTACAGGCTTAGAAGGCCTGTGCACGTAGTTAGAAGCGTTCTAAGGGCCTGGTGCTCAGGAAAACGACTTAATACATCGTAGTCCATTGAGACTGAAAGGACTAGACCGATGGCCACCTGTCTGGGCACGTGGAACCGCGTGATTTAGGTGTAGGCTCTTTATTAGGCTGTAAAAGGCCATATTACAGGCTTAGAAGGCCTGTGCACGTAGTTAGAAGCGTTCTAAGGGCCTGGTGCTCAGGAAAACGACTTAATACATCGTAGTCCATTGAGACTGAAAGGACTAGACCGATGGCCACCTGTCTGGGCACGTGGAACCGCGTGATTTAGGTGTAGGCTCTTTATTAGGCTGTAAAAGGCCATATTACAGGCTTAGAAGGCCTGTGCACGTAGTTAGAAGCGTTCTAAGGGCCTGGTGCTCAGGAAAACGACTTAATACATCGTAGTCCATTGAGACTGAAAGGACTAGACCGATGGCCACCTGTCTGGGCACGTGGAACCGCGTGATTTAGGTGTAGGCTCTTTATTAGGCTGTAAAAGGCCATATTACAGGCTTAGAAGGCCTGTGCACGTAGTTAGAAGCGTTCTAAGGGCCTGGTGCTCAGGAAAACGACTTAATACATCGTAGTCCATTGAGACTGAAAGGACTAGACCGATGGCCACCTGTCTGGGCACGTGGAACCGCGTGATTTAGGTGTAGGCTCTTTATTAGGCTGTAAAAGGCCATATTACAGGCTTAGAAGGCCTGTGCACGTAGTTAGAAGCGTTCTAAGGGCCTGGTGCTCAGGAAAACGACTTAATACATCGTAGTCCATTGAGACTGAAAGGACTAGACCGATGGCCACCTGTCTGGGCACGTGGAACCGCGTGATTTAGGTGTAGGCTCTTTATTAGGCTGTAAAAGGCCATATTACAGGCTTAGAAGGCCTGTGCACGTAGTTAGAAGCGTTCTAAGGGCCTGGTGCTCAGGAAAACGACTTAATACATCGTAGTCCATTGAGACTGAAAGGACTAGACCGATGGCCACCTGTCTGGGCACGTGGAACCGCGTGATTTAGGTGTAGGCTCTTTATTAGGCTGTAAAAGGCCATATTACAGGCTTAGAAGGCCTGTGCACGTAGTTAGAAGCGTTCTAAGGGCCTGGTGCTCAGGAAAACGACTTAATACATCGTAGTCCATTGAGACTGAAAGGACTAGACCGATGGCCACCTGTCTGGGCACGTGGAACCGCGTGATTTAGGTGTAGGCTCTTTATTAGGCTGTAAAAGGCCATATTACAGGCTTAGAAGGCCTGTGCACGTAGTTAGAAGCGTTCTAAGGGCCTGGTGCTCAGGAAAACGACTTAATACATCGTAGTCCATTGAGACTGAAAGGACTAGACCGATGGCCACCTGTCTGGGCACGTGGAACCGCGTGATTTAGGTGTAGGCTCTTTATTAGGCTGTAAAAGGCCATATTACAGGCTTAGAAGGCCTGTGCACGTAGTTAGAAGCGTTCTAAGGGCCTGGTGCTCAGGAAAACGACTTAATACATCGTAGTCCATTGAGACTGAAAGGACTAGACCGATGGCCACCTGTCTGGGCACGTGGAACCGCGTGATTTAGGTGTAGGCTCTTTATTAGGCTGTAAAAGGCCATATTACAGGCTTAGAAGGCCTGTGCACGTAGTTAGAAGCGTTCTAAGGGCCTGGTGCTCAGGAAAACGACTTAATACATCGTAGTCCATTGAGACTGAAAGGACTAGACCGATGGCCACCTGTCTGGGCACGTGGAACCGCGTGATTTAGGTGTAGGCTCTTTATTAGGCTGTAAAAGGCCATATTACAGGCTTAGAAGGCCTGTGCACGTAGTTAGAAGCGTTCTAAGGGCCTGGTGCTCAGGAAAACGACTTAATACATCGTAGTCCATTGAGACTGAAAGGACTAGACCGATGGCCACCTGTCTGGGCACGTGGAACCGCGTGATTTAGGTGTAGGCTCTTTATTAGGCTGTAAAAGGCCATATTACAGGCTTAGAAGGCCTGTGCACGTAGTTAGAAGCGTTCTAAGGGCCTGGTGCTCAGGAAAACGACTTAATACATCGTAGTCCATTGAGACTGAAAGGACTAGACCGATGGCCACCTGTCTGGGCACGTGGAACCGCGTGATTTAGGTGTAGGCTCTTTATTAGGCTGTAAAAGGCCATATTACAGGCTTAGAAGGCCTGTGCACGTAGTTAGAAGCGTTCTAAGGGCCTGGTGCTCAGGAAAACGACTTAATACATCGTAGTCCATTGAGACTGAAAGGACTAGACCGATGGCCACCTGTCTGGGCACGTGGAACCGCGTGATTTAGGTGTAGGCTCTTTATTAGGCTGTAAAAGGCCATATTACAGGCTTAGAAGGCCTGTGCACGTAGTTAGAAGCGTTCTAAGGGCCTGGTGCTCAGGAAAACGACTTAATACATCGTAGTCCATTGAGACTGAAAGGACTAGACCGATGGCCACCTGTCTGGGCACGTGGAACCGCGTGATTTAGGTGTAGGCTCTTTATTAGGCTGTAAAAGGCCATATTACAGGCTTAGAAGGCCTGTGCACGTAGTTAGAAGCGTTCTAAGGGCCTGGTGCTCAGGAAAACGACTTAATACATCGTAGTCCATTGAGACTGAAAGGACTAGACCGATGGCCACCTGTCTGGGCACGTGGAACCGCGTGATTTAGGTGTAGGCTCTTTATTAGGCTGTAAAAGGCCATATTACAGGCTTAGAAGGCCTGTGCACGTAGTTAGAAGCGTTCTAAGGGCCTGGTGCTCAGGAAAACGACTTAATACATCGTAGTCCATTGAGACTGAAAGGACTAGACCGATGGCCACCTGTCTGGGCACGTGGAACCGCGTGATTTAGGTGTAGGCTCTTTATTAGGCTGTAAAAGGCCATATTACAGGCTTAGAAGGCCTGTGCACGTAGTTAGAAGCGTTCTAAGGGCCTGGTGCTCAGGAAAACGACTTAATACATCGTAGTCCATTGAGACTGAAA
This sequence comes from Hydractinia echinata, assembly GCA_030067915.1. NCBI lineage: Eukaryota > Metazoa > Cnidaria > Hydrozoa > Anthoathecata > Hydractiniidae > Hydractinia > Hydractinia echinata. Next base: position 7,762 of record JASGCC010003161.1, on the reverse strand, counting down.
GGACTAGACCGATGGCCACCTGTCTGGGCACGTGGAACCGCGTGATTTAGGTGTAGGCTCTTTATTAGGCTGTAAAAGGCCATATTACAGGCTTAGAAGGCCTGTGCACGTAGTTAGAAGCGTTCTAAGGGCCTGGTGCTCAGGAAAACGACTTAATACATCGTAGTCCATTGAGACTGAAAGGACTAGACCGATGGCCACCTGTCTGGGCACGTGGAACCGCGTGATTTAGGTGTAGGCTCTTTATTAGGCTGTAAAAGGCCATATTACAGGCTTAGAAGGCCTGTGCACGTAGTTAGAAGCGTTCTAAGGGCCTGGTGCTCAGGAAAACGACTTAATACATCGTAGTCCATTGAGACTGAAAGGACTAGACCGATGGCCACCTGTCTGGGCACGTGGAACCGCGTGATTTAGGTGTAGGCTCTTTATTAGGCTGTAAAAGGCCATATTACAGGCTTAGAAGGCCTGTGCACGTAGTTAGAAGCGTTCTAAGGGCCTGGTGCTCAGGAAAACGACTTAATACATCGTAGTCCATTGAGACTGAAAGGACTAGACCGATGGCCACCTGTCTGGGCACGTGGAACCGCGTGATTTAGGTGTAGGCTCTTTATTAGGCTGTAAAAGGCCATATTACAGGCTTAGAAGGCCTGTGCACGTAGTTAGAAGCGTTCTAAGGGCCTGGTGCTCAGGAAAACGACTTAATACATCGTAGTCCATTGAGACTGAAAGGACTAGACCGATGGCCACCTGTCTGGGCACGTGGAACCGCGTGATTTAGGTGTAGGCTCTTTATTAGGCTGTAAAAGGCCATATTACAGGCTTAGAAGGCCTGTGCACGTAGTTAGAAGCGTTCTAAGGGCCTGGTGCTCAGGAAAACGACTTAATACATCGTAGTCCATTGAGACTGAAAGGACTAGACCGATGGCCACCTGTCTGGGCACGTGGAACCGCGTGATTTAGGTGTAGGCTCTTTATTAGGCTGTAAAAGGCCATATTACAGGCTTAGAAGGCCTGTGCACGTAGTTAGAAGCGTTCTAAGGGCCTGGTGCTCAGGAAAACGACTTAATACATCGTAGTCCATTGAGACTGAAAGGACTAGACCGATGGCCACCTGTCTGGGCACGTGGAACCGCGTGATTTAGGTGTAGGCTCTTTATTAGGCTGTAAAAGGCCATATTACAGGCTTAGAAGGCCTGTGCACGTAGTTAGAAGCGTTCTAAGGGCCTGGTGCTCAGGAAAACGACTTAATACATCGTAGTCCATTGAGACTGAAAGGACTAGACCGATGGCCACCTGTCTGGGCACGTGGAACCGCGTGATTTAGGTGTAGGCTCTTTATTAGGCTGTAAAAGGCCATATTACAGGCTTAGAAGGCCTGTGCACGTAGTTAGAAGCGTTCTAAGGGCCTGGTGCTCAGGAAAACGACTTAATACATCGTAGTCCATTGAGACTGAAAGGACTAGACCGATGGCCACCTGTCTGGGCACGTGGAACCGCGTGATTTAGGTGTAGGCTCTTTATTAGGCTGTAAAAGGCCATATTACAGGCTTAGAAGGCCTGTGCACGTAGTTAGAAGCGTTCTAAGGGCCTGGTGCTCAGGAAAACGACTTAATACATCGTAGTCCATTGAGACTGAAAGGACTAGACCGATGGCCACCTGTCTGGGCACGTGGAACCGCGTGATTTAGGTGTAGGCTCTTTATTAGGCTGTAAAAGGCCATATTACAGGCTTAGAAGGCCTGTGCACGTAGTTAGAAGCGTTCTAAGGGCCTGGTGCTCAGGAAAACGACTTAATACATCGTAGTCCATTGAGACTGAAAGGACTAGACCGATGGCCACCTGTCTGGGCACGTGGAACCGCGTGATTTAGGTGTAGGCTCTTTATTAGGCTGTAAAAGGCCATATTACAGGCTTAGAAGGCCTGTGCACGTAGTTAGAAGCGTTCTAAGGGCCTGGTGCTCAGGAAAACGACTTAATACATCGTAGTCCATTGAGACTGAAAGGACTAGACCGATGGCCACCTGTCTGGGCACGTGGAACCGCGTGATTTAGGTGTAGGCTCTTTATTAGGCTGTAAAAGGCCATATTACAGGCTTAGAAGGCCTGTGCACGTAGTTAGAAGCGTTCTAAGGGCCTGGTGCTCAGGAAAACGACTTAATACATCGTAGTCCATTGAGACTGAAAGGACTAGACCGATGGCCACCTGTCTGGGCACGTGGAACCGCGTGATTTAGGTGTAGGCTCTTTATTAGGCTGTAAAAGGCCATATTACAGGCTTAGAAGGCCTGTGCACGTAGTTAGAAGCGTTCTAAGGGCCTGGTGCTCAGGAAAACGACTTAATACATCGTAGTCCATTGAGACTGAAAGGACTAGACCGATGGCCACCTGTCTGGGCACGTGGAACCGCGTGATTTAGGTGTAGGCTCTTTATTAGGCTGTAAAAGGCCATATTACAGGCTTAGAAGGCCTGTGCACGTAGTTAGAAGCGTTCTAAGGGCCTGGTGCTCAGGAAAACGACTTAATACATCGTAGTCCATTGAGACTGAAAGGACTAGACCGATGGCCACCTGTCTGGGCACGTGGAACCGCGTGATTTAGGTGTAGGCTCTTTATTAGGCTGTAAAAGGCCATATTACAGGCTTAGAAGGCCTGTGCACGTAGTTAGAAGCGTTCTAAGGGCCTGGTGCTCAGGAAAACGACTTAATACATCGTAGTCCATTGAGACTGAAAGGACTAGACCGATGGCCACCTGTCTGGGCACGTGGAACCGCGTGATTTAGGTGTAGGCTCTTTATTAGGCTGTAAAAGGCCATATTACAGGCTTAGAAGGCCTGTGCACGTAGTTAGAAGCGTTCTAAGGGCCTGGTGCTCAGGAAAACGACTTAATACATCGTAGTCCATTGAGACTGAAAGGACTAGACCGATGGCCACCTGTCTGGGCACGTGGAACCGCGTGATTTAGGTGTAGGCTCTTTATTAGGCTGTAAAAGGCCATATTACAGGCTTAGAAGGCCTGTGCACGTAGTTAGAAGCGTTCTAAGGGCCTGGTGCTCAGGAAAACGACTTAATACATCGTAGTCCATTGAGACTGAAAGGACTAGACCGATGGCCACCTGTCTGGGCACGTGGAACCGCGTGATTTAGGTGTAGGCTCTTTATTAGGCTGTAAAAGGCCATATTACAGGCTTAGAAGGCCTGTGCACGTAGTTAGAAGCGTTCTAAGGGCCTGGTGCTCAGGAAAACGACTTAATACATCGTAGTCCATTGAGACTGAAAGGACTAGACCGATGGCCACCTGTCTGGGCACGTGGAACCGCGTGATTTAGGTGTAGGCTCTTTATTAGGCTGTAAAAGGCCATATTACAGGCTTAGAAGGCCTGTGCACGTAGTTAGAAGCGTTCTAAGGGCCTGGTGCTCAGGAAAACGACTTAATACATCGTAGTCCATTGAGACTGAAAGGACTAGACCGATGGCCACCTGTCTGGGCACGTGGAACCGCGTGATTTAGGTGTAGGCTCTTTATTAGGCTGTAAAAGGCCATATTACAGGCTTAGAAGGCCTGTGCACGTAGTTAGAAGCGTTCTAAGGGCCTGGTGCTCAGGAAAACGACTTAATACATCGTAGTCCATTGAGACTGAAAGGACTAGACCGATGGCCACCTGTCTGGGCACGTGGAACCGCGTGATTTAGGTGTAGGCTCTTTATTAGGCTGTAAAAGGCCATATTACAGGCTTAGAAGGCCTGTGCACGTAGTTAGAAGCGTTCTAAGGGCCTGGTGCTCAGGAAAACGACTTAATACATCGTAGTCCATTGAGACTGAAAGGACTAGACCGATGGCCACCTGTCTGGGCACGTGGAACCGCGTGATTTAGGTGTAGGCTCTTTATTAGGCTGTAAAAGGCCATATTACAGGCTTAGAAGGCCTGTGCACGTAGTTAGAAGCGTTCTAAGGGCCTGGTGCTCAGGAAAACGACTTAATACATCGTAGTCCATTGAGACTGAAAGGACTAGACCGATGGCCACCTGTCTGGGCACGTGGAACCGCGTGATTTAGGTGTAGGCTCTTTATTAGGCTGTAAAAGGCCATATTACAGGCTTAGAAGGCCTGTGCACGTAGTTAGAAGCGTTCTAAGGGCCTGGTGCTCAGGAAAACGACTTAATACATCGTAGTCCATTGAGACTGAAAGGACTAGACCGATGGCCACCTGTCTGGGCACGTGGAACCGCGTGATTTAGGTGTAGGCTCTTTATTAGGCTGTAAAAGGCCATATTACAGGCTTAGAAGGCCTGTGCACGTAGTTAGAAGCGTTCTAAGGGCCTGGTGCTCAGGAAAACGACTTAATACATCGTAGTCCATTGAGACTGAAAGGACTAGACCGATGGCCACCTGTCTGGGCACGTGGAACCGCGTGATTTAGGTGTAGGCTCTTTATTAGGCTGTAAAAGGCCATATTACAGGCTTAGAAGGCCTGTGCACGTAGTTAGAAGCGTTCTAAGGGCCTGGTGCTCAGGAAAACGACTTAATACATCGTAGTCCATTGAGACTGAAAGGACTAGACCGATGGCCACCTGTCTGGGCACGTGGAACCGCGTGATTTAGGTGTAGGCTCTTTATTAGGCTGTAAAAGGCCATATTACAGGCTTAGAAGGCCTGTGCACGTAGTTAGAAGCGTTCTAAGGGCCTGGTGCTCAGGAAAACGACTTAATACATCGTAGTCCATTGAGACTGAAAGGACTAGACCGATGGCCACCTGTCTGGGCACGTGGAACCGCGTGATTTAGGTGTAGGCTCTTTATTAGGCTGTAAAAGGCCATATTACAGGCTTAGAAGGCCTGTGCACGTAGTTAGAAGCGTTCTAAGGGCCTGGTGCTCAGGAAAACGACTTAATACATCGTAGTCCATTGAGACTGAAAGGACTAGACCGATGGCCACCTGTCTGGGCACGTGGAACCGCGTGATTTAGGTGTAGGCTCTTTATTAGGCTGTAAAAGGCCATATTACAGGCTTAGAAGGCCTGTGCACGTAGTTAGAAGCGTTCTAAGGGCCTGGTGCTCAGGAAAACGACTTAATACATCGTAGTCCATTGAGACTGAAAGGACTAGACCGATGGCCACCTGTCTGGGCACGTGGAACCGCGTGATTTAGGTGTAGGCTCTTTATTAGGCTGTAAAAGGCCATATTACAGGCTTAGAAGGCCTGTGCACGTAGTTAGAAGCGTTCTAAGGGCCTGGTGCTCAGGAAAACGACTTAATACATCGTAGTCCATTGAGACTGAAAGGACTAGACCGATGGCCACCTGTCTGGGCACGTGGAAGCGTGATTTAGGTGTAGGCTCTTTATTAGGCTGTAAAAGGCCATATTACAGGCTTAGAAGGCCTGTGCACGTAGTTAGAAGCGTTCTAAGGGCCTGGTGCTCAGGAAAACGACTTAATACATCGTAGTCCATTGAGACTGAAAGGACTAGACCGATGGCCACCTGTCTGGGCACGTGGAACCGCGTGATTTAGGTGTAGGCTCTTTATTAGGCTGTAAAAGGCCATATTACAGGCTTAGAAGGCCTGTGCACGTAGTTAGAAGCGTTCTAAGGGCCTGGTGCTCAGGAAAACGACTTAATACATCGTAGTCCATTGAGACTGAAAGGACTAGACCGATGGCCACCTGTCTGGGCACGTGGAACCGCGTGATTTAGGTGTAGGCTCTTTATTAGGCTGTAAAAGGCCATATTACAGGCTTAGAAGGCCTGTGCACGTAGTTAGAAGCGTTCTAAGGGCCTGGTGCTCAGGAAAACGACTTAATACATCGTAGTCCATTGAGACTGAAAGGACTAGACCGATGGCCACCTGTCTGGGCACGTGGAACCGCGTGATTTAGGTGTAGGCTCTTTATTAGGCTGTAAAAGGCCATATTACAGGCTTAGAAGGCCTGTGCACGTAGTTAGAAGCGTTCTAAGGGCCTGGTGCTCAGGAAAACGACTTAATACATCGTAGTCCATTGAGACTGAAAGGACTAGACCGATGGCCACCTGTCTGGGCACGTGGAACCGCGTGATTTAGGTGTAGGCTCTTTATTAGGCTGTAAAAGGCCATATTACAGGCTTAGAAGGCCTGTGCACGTAGTTAGAAGCGTTCTAAGGGCCTGGTGCTCAGGAAAACGACTTAATACATCGTAGTCCATTGAGACTGAAAGGACTAGACCGATGGCCACCTGTCTGGGCACGTGGAACCGCGTGATTTAGGTGTAGGCTCTTTATTAGGCTGTAAAAGGCCATATTACAGGCTTAGAAGGCCTGTGCACGTAGTTAGAAGCGTTCTAAGGGCCTGGTGCTCAGGAAAACGACTTAATACATCGTAGTCCATTGAGACTGAAAGGACTAGACCGATGGCCACCTGTCTGGGCACGTGGAACCGCGTGATTTAGGTGTAGGCTCTTTATTAGGCTGTAAAAGGCCATATTACAGGCTTAGAAGGCCTGTGCACGTAGTTAGAAGCGTTCTAAGGGCCTGGTGCTCAGGAAAACGACTTAATACATCGTAGTCCATTGAGACTGAAAGGACTAGACCGATGGCCACTGTCTGGGCACGTGGAACCGCGTGATTTAGGTGTAGGCTCTTTATTAGGCTGTAAAAGGCCATATTACAGGCTTAGAAGGCCTGTGCACGTAGTTAGAAGCGTTCTAAGGGCCTGGTGCTCAGGAAAACGACTTAATACATCGTAGTCCATTGAGACTGAAAGGACTAGACCGATGGCCACCTGTCTGGGCACGTGGAACCGCGTGATTTAGGTGTAGGCTCTTTATTAGGCTGTAAAAGGCCATATTACAGGCTTAGAAGGCCTGTGCACGTAGTTAGAAGCGTTCTAAGGCCTGGTGCTCAGGAAAACGACTTAATACATCGTAGTCCATTGAGACTGAAAGGACTAGACCGATGGCCACTGTCTGGGCACGTGGAACGCGTGATTTAGGTGTAGGCTCTTTATTAGGCTGTAAAAGGCCATATTACAGGCTTAGAAGGCCTGTGCACGTAGTTAGAAGCGTTCTAAGGGCCTGGTGCTCAGGAAAACGACTTAATACATCGTAGTCCATTGAGACTGAAAGGACTAGACCGATGGCCACTGTCTGGGCACGTGGAACCGCGTGATTTAGGTGTAGGCTCTTTATTAGGCTGTAAAAGGCCATATTACAGGCTTAGAAGGCCTGTGCACGTAGTTAGAAGCGTTCTAAGGGCCTGGTGCTCAGGAAAACGACTTAATACATCGTAGTCCATTGAGACTGAAAGGACTAGACCGATGGCCACCTGTCTGGGCACGTGGAACCGCGTGATTTAGGTGTAGGCTCTTTATTAGGCTGTAAAAGGCCATATTACAGGCTTAGAAGGCCTGTGCACGTAGTTAGAAGCGTTCTAAGGCCTGGTGCTCAGGAAAACAACTTAATACATCGTAGTCCATTGAGACTGAAAGGACTAGACCGATGGCCACCTGTCTGGGCACGTGGAACCGCGTGATTTAGGTGTAGGCTCTTTATTAGGCTGTAAAAGGCCATATTACAGGCTTAGAAGGCCTGTGCACGTAGTTAGAAGCGTTCTAAGGCCTGGTGCTCAGGAAAACGACTTAATACATCGTAGTCCATTGAGACTGAAAGGACTAGACCGATGGCCATCTGTCTGGGTACGTGGAATCGCGTGATTTAGGTGTAGGCTCTTTATTAGGCTGTAAAAGGCCATATTACAGGATTAGAAGGCCAGTGCACGTAGTTAGAAGCGTTCTA
>JASGCC010003160.1:0-25071 GCA_030067915.1 Hydractinia echinata | reverse complement strand
CCAAACACATGCTCATTGTAATCGCGAAACAATGCAGATAATTCAAGATGTTCTTAACAGGGATTCTCCATATGCTGCAGCTATAGCAATATGGCTGAAGTGGAACGTGAAGAAACAGCCAGAGCAGCTGCGGAAAACAGACAGCCTTCTGTTGTATGGTAATGCGAGAGGGTAATGATCGCAGAAGGTATAATGCCCCCTTGCATCAGGAAGTTGCTGCCATCTTTGTTGGTAATGATGGTGCACCTCCTGCTGCAAGAGATATTGTTGTTTATCCACGTAATCAACCTTTGCGACAAATCCTTTATACATCATGCAATATTGATCCTATGATGTATCCCATTTTATTTCCACGTGGTGAGCCGGGTTGGGACCCAAACATGGCCCATGTCAGGGAGCATGCAACTGGAGTTAGAAATAGGCTAACCCAGTTGGAATATTATATTTACCGCATTGCTATTAGGCGATATCTCTATTATAATAGCCGTATTCTGTCTGTGTGTTCAAAAGGGTTACCGATATTCCTTTGATCTTTCCGCGACTTTTTAGAAAACAGGGGGTTGTTTAATTGGAAATCGTATTATTGATTAAAATAAATTTCAGAAATTAATTTATTTCCTGAATTAATTTAATTACTATAATTTATTAACCTTAATTAAAAAATAAATTAAGTGACTAAAATAAATGCATTATGTTAATACGCTAAATTTAATAATAATAATTAACCCCCGTGATCTCAATCGCAGGCGGACGGAAAATCCCCGCGGCCCTGCTGCTTTATTTTGGATCCCCGGCAGACCCCGTTTTTTACGGCTTTGTTTTTACCGCGCTCACGCGTTATTAACCAATCACGAGGCTCGATTGGCACTAATAACCAATCCAAGTTCTTCGCGGCCTCAGCATGCCGACGGAGGACCCATGCTTAACTTACAAGGTCATTTTTGGTTTAGCAGTGATGTTGTGAGGTTTGTAGGTCTCCTTTTGATCCTTTTCTCTCTAAATACTTTGTACCTATAGGAATATTTATTTTCTGTGTGTTTTCACATGTTAAGGTTAATATTTCATCACGTTTTCTAGCCATGTATAAATCTTAAACAAACCAATTTTAAGTGTTTAGCTAGCTAGCTAAAAACGTAGATTTTGAAACAACATGCTTAAGACAGCTAGCTATAGCTAGCTTTATTTATTCCTACATATACTTTTAAAGTTTTTATTCAGTTTGGTACATTATTATTTATTTTTATGTTGAAGTTGAGTCTACCTACCTAGCTCCTCTTTTAGCTACATCCTGCTAAAAAGTGAAAGTAGCCAAATGCTGTTTGACTGCAACACAATTCTTATGTTCAGCAGTTAGGCAGCTACCAATTTTATTACTGCTATGAAAACTTGCGCTACAAAATAAAATTGCACAAGATTTTTTTAACTGAATATGATAACGACAGGCGGTTTCCTGAATTTTTTTTAACCGAAGTTGCGATAAGTTTTTAAAAAATTGTGTTACACCTATATACCCATGTGCAACACGGTTTACCTGAGTGTCACGATTAATTTGTTACTGTTTACTGAAACTTATTCTGCAAAATAAAATAATATTGACTAATTCCTTTTGCTATGACGGGGTAACAACGGTACCAATTTTATTACTGCTATGAAAACTTGTGCTGCAAAATAAAATTGACACAGATTTTTTTAACTGAACATGATAACGACAGGCGGTTTCCTGAATTTTTTTTAACCAAAGTTGCGATAAGTTTTTATAAAAATTGTGTTACAGCTATACTCATGTGCAACACGGTTTACCTGTACTAAGCGCTAAGTCCACTGTCACGATTAATTTGTTACTGTTTACTGAAACTTTTTCCGCAAAATAAAATAATATTGACTAATTGTTTTTGCTATTACGGGTTAACAACACGGGATGTAAACTGTGCTTTTATTTAGGCTAAAGTTGCAGTAAAGTTATATTTTCAAAATACATTACAACCGAAACAATATAATGTTATGTGCGCTTTACTCGATTAACAACATATATACTGCATACCTAAAGCGCTCCACCTAAATGTGTGACACTGTTTGCCGTTTTTATTATGCACTCCACTTGGCCTTCACCGCTAGGCCGCACAGTTTCACGACATACTGTATACCCGTACTAAAGCGCTTCACATGACCGTGTTAGCGGTCCTTATTAAGCGCTTCAGGGCGTTCAACAACAGTTACTTGTGGCTTACCCCGGCGTTTCGACGCCGGGTTTCCCGGCTAGTCTCTATAATAATAGCCGTCGTCTGTCTGTCTGTTCAAAAGGGTTACCGATATCCCTTTGATCTTTCCGCGAGTTTTTACAAAACAGGGGGTTGTTTAATTGGAAATCGTATTGTTGATTCAAATAAATTTCAGAAATTAATTTATTTCCTGAATTAATTTAATTACTATAATTTATTAAACTTAATAAAAAAATAAATTAAGCGACTAAAATAAATGCATTATGTTAATACGCTAAATTTAATAATAATAATTAACCCCCGTGATCTCAATCGCAGGCGTACGGAAAATCCCCGCGGCCCTGCTGCTTTATTTTGGATCCCCGGCAGACCCCGTTTTTTACGGCTTTGTTTTTACCGCCCACGCGTTATTAACCAATCACGAGGCTCGATTGGCACTAATAACCAATCCAAGTTCTTCGCGGCCTCAGCATGCCGACGGAGGACCCATGCTTAACTACTTACAAGGTCATTTTTGGTTTAGCAGTGATGTTGTGAGGTTTGTAGGTCTCCCTTTGATCCTTTTCTCTCTAAATACTTTGTACCTATGGGAATAATAATTTTCTGTGTGTTTTCACATGTTAAGGTTAATATTTCATAACGTTTTCTAGCCATGTATAAATCTTAAACAAACCAATTTTAAGTGTTTAGCTAGCTAGCTAAAAACGTAGATTTTGAAACAACATGCTTAAGGCAGCTAGCTTTATTTATACTTTATACTTTTAAAGTTTTATTCAGTTTGGTATATTATTATTTATTTTTATGTTGAAGTTGGGTCTACCTAGCTAGCTCCTCTTTTAGCCACATCCTGCTAAAAAGTGAAAGTAGCCAAATGCTGTTTGACTGCAACACAACTCTTATGTTCAGCAGTTAGGCAGCTACCAATTTTATTACTGCTATGAAAACTTGTGCTACAAAATAAAATTGCCAAGAATTTTTTTAACTGAAAATATGGGCTAAACTATAGAATACCCCCCGTAAAAAAATTAAGACTATAAAACTCTGCAACGCAGCAACGCAATAATAAAAAAAAATAAACTAACAAATATAGCAGCAGCAACGCAGCTAAGCAGCTACGCAAAGCTCACTATTTCTAGATTAAAACACAGTTGGACAGTTAAACTAAACTAAAATATCAACAAACATACCAAGTTGGTTTGTTACACTAAACATTTCGCAATATAACGACTTCGCTTTTATGATTCTATAATTTAGCCTCATATAGTGTATACATTCGTAATGACAAATTTTTCGTTCTTTAAATAGTTTCCTTATTCATTTAATATTTTTAGTTATTAGAAAACATTTATATAATGTTATACAATGTTTTTTTAAACTGGTTTAATTCTAAAAACGAAACTTTTGCTCAGATCCCTCATAACTATCTAAAACCATTTTCAACTATTTTTCTGAGTAGCTGCGTTGCTGCGTTGCTGCGTAGATGAGTATCTACGTTGCTGTATTGCTACGTTGCTGCGTAGCTGCGTTGCTGCATAGCTGAGTATCTAAGTTGATGTATTGCTAAGTAGCTGCGTTGCTGAGTAGCTGCGTTGCTGCGTTGCTGAGCATCTACGTTGCTGTATTGCTGAGTATTGCTGAGTAGCTGCGTTGCTGCGTAGCTGTATTGCTGAGTAGCTGCGTTGCTGACTTACGTAGTTTTAATTTTTTTACGGGGGGTATTCTATAGTTGCTCCAAAATATGATAACGACAGGCGGTTTCCTGAATTTTTTTTAACCGAAGTTGCGATAAGTTTTTATAAAAATTGTGTTACACCTATATACCCATGTGCAACACGGTTTACCTGAGTGTCACGATTAATTTGTTACTGTTTACTGAAACTTATTCTGCAAAATAAAATAATATTGACTAATTGCTTTTGCTATGACGGGGTAACAACGGTACCAATTTTATTACTGCTATGAAAACTTGTGCTGCAAAATAAAATTGACACAGATTTTTTTAACTGAACATGATAACGACAGGCGGTTTCCTGAATTTTTTTTAACCAAAGTTGCGATAAGTTTTTATAAAAATTATGTTACAGCTATACTCATGTGCAACACGGTTTACCTGTACTAAGCGCTAAGTCCACCGTCACGATTAATTTGTTACTGTTTACTGAAACTTTTTCCGCAAAATAAAATAATATTGACTAATTGTTTTTGCTATTACGGGGTAACAACACGGGTTGTAAACTGTGCTTTTATTTTGGCTAAAGTTGCAGTAAAGTTATATTTTCCAAAATACATTACAACCGAAACACTATAATGTTATGTGCGCTTTACTCGATTCACAACATATATACTGCATACCTAAAGCGCTACACCTAAATGTGTGACACTGTTTGCCGTTTTTATTATGCACTCCACTTGGCCTTCACCGCTAGGCCGCACAGTTTCACGACATACTCTATACCCGTACAAAGCGCTTCACATAACCGTGTTAGCGGTTTTTATTAAGCGCTTCAGGGCGTTCAACAACAGTTACTTGTGGCTTACCCCGGCGTTTCGACGCCGGGTTTCCCGGCTAGTCTCTATAATAATAGCCGTCGTCTGTCTGTCTGTTCAAAAGGGTTACCGATATCCCTTTGATCTTTCCGCGAATTTTTAGAAAACAGGGGGTTGTTTAATTGGAAATCGTATTGTTGATTCAAATAAATTTCAGAAATTAATTTATTTCCTTAATTAATTTAATTACTTTAAGTTATGATCCTTGATGAAAAAATAAATTAAGAGATAAAAATGAATGAATTACTTTAATACGCCATTTTTAATAATAGTTACCCCCGTGACCTCAATCGCCGTTTATCGCATGTTTTAACCCTCACCGGTTAAATATTTACATAAATAATCCGGTTCCTCCCTGCACTTGTGCCTCGATTTAATTACCCAATCAACAGTCTTGATTATATGTATAAGCCAATCAATATGCATTGCATTTTCCGCGGCAATTGTTACACTTTTACTGCCCGGATAAGAAAATAGAAAATACGATGTAGCAACGAAGTTATGGCAAGATAAGACAAGAAATTTTCCTGATTAATTCTTTGGAAAGTATCTCATTAATTATTTGCCGTTTTTACCCTTCCTAATTTCTACTTTTGAAATTAATTTCTATTTCTACTTGTGAGAATACAATTAGCTAGCTAGCTAGCTACATCTTTGGTGTTTGCTTAATTTTAGTTTGTTGTTTCTTAGCTGCGTCAATTTTTATTCTTTAGCTAGCTACGTACCTATAGCTGTGGGCTACATATAGCTAGCTTAAGAATAAACACTGGTGTAGCTGCTAAAAAAATACACCACATAAAATGGATTTTCCTCAGCCAAATGAACTTTTCTTATTGGAACATAATTATGCATTACCCCGCTTGGAAAATGTTGAAGATGTTGAGCATGCTGAAAGGCAAAGACAACATCATCTTGAAATTGTACGACGAAGGAGGGCCAATGAATCTTTGCAACAGGCCCAACAGCGTAGAGCAGCAGATGCTCTACGCCAAAATGCAAGACGAGCAGTAGAAAATGTTGCAGATGCAAATGCACGACAGCATGCTGATGCACAACGTCATCGTGCGAATAGAGAAAATGAATTACCTCAGCAAGCTGCAGTAAGACGCAGGGCAGATGTTTTGCGTCATCGAGTAGCTAGGGCTCCACGTTTACTAAATTTAGCTAGGATTAACAATGTTTTACCTCCTACACATTCTGCAGGTGAGTTTAATATAGTATGTCAGCATTGTGGAGCTATTAAATTTAATAATGAAAATCATTTTAAGTGTTGTCACAATGGCAAAGTGACCCTGCGTGCCATATTACAATTTCCTGCTGAAATACGTGAATTGTTAAGCAACGACTCTGCCCAAGCTAAACAGTTTCGTAAGTATATCAGAGTATACAATAATGCTTTTAGTTTTGCTTCTTTGTCAGCAAACATTCGACCACCGCCAGGTCGTGGACCACCCTGTTTTAGAATATGTGGTCAATTATTTCACAGGTATGGTGCTTTATTACCTGCTCAGAATGAACTACCTAATTTTAGCCAATTGTATATTGTAGAAGCTGCAGCTGCCTTAAACATGCGTATTGAGAATCCAACACATGCTCATTGTAATCGCGAAACAATGCAGATAATTCAAGATGTTCTTAACAGGGATTCTCCATATGCTGCAGCTGATAGCAATATGGCTGAAGTGGAACGTGAAGAAACAGCCAGAGCAGCTGCGGAAAACAGACAGCCTTCTGTTGTAAGTATGGTAATGCGAGAGGGTAATGATCGCAGAAGGTATAATGCCCCCTTGCATCAGGAAGTTGCTGCCATCTTTGTTGGTAATGATGGTGCACCTCCTGCTGCAAGAGATATTGTTGTTTATCCACATAATCAACCTTTGCGACAAATCCCTTATACATCATGCAATATTGATCCTATGATGTATCCCATTTTATTTCCACGTGGTGAGCCGGGTTGGGACCCAAACATGGCCCATGTCAGGGAGCATGCAACTGGAGTTAGAAATAGGCTAACCCAGTTGGAATATTATATTTACCGCATTGCTATTAGGCGAGAATTCTCTGCCCTTCATCTAGCAGGTAAATTGTTTCAGCAATTTTTAGTAGATGCATATGTTAAAGTTGAAGGTCAACGGCTTGCATTTATTCGCCTAAATCAAAACCAGCTTCGAGCAGAGTCCTACCAAGGACTTCTGGATTACCTCCAAAATGCTGCAGATCAACGTAACTTACAAGCAGGTAATGTTGTTGTCTTGCCTTCCACCTTTTCTGGCTCACCCCGTAACATGCATCAGTTGTACCTTGATGCAATGGCATTGGTTTCAAAGAAGGGTAAGCCAGATTTGTTCTTGACTTTTACTTGCAATCCAAAATGGCCAGAAATTGTTACTAATTTGTTACCTGGTCAATCTGCTTCTGATAGACCAGATTTAGTTGCAAGGGTGTTTAAATTAAAATTACCTGCTTTGAAAAAAGATTTAAAAGACGGTGTATTAGGTGTTCTGTGTGCACATGTAGATGTTATTGAATTTCAGAAAAGAGGTTTACCGCATGTTCATATGCTTTTACATCTACACAATGAGTTTAAATTACGAAATGCTGATGATATCGACTCATTAATTTGTGCACAGATTCCAGATCAAAACCAAGATGCTGAATTGTATGATATAGTAAAGTCATGTATGATCCATGGCCCATGTGGCCTCCTTAATAATACATCTCCGTGCATGAAAGAGGGTGAGTGTACTAAGCATTTTCCTAAGCAGTTTAATGACAGAACTGTTATAAATGTAGACGGTTATCCCATGTACCATCGCCCTGATAATGGAAGAACGGTAAGAATACGAAACTTAGATATTGATAATAGGTGGGTTGTGCCTTATAACCCTTTCCTATGTAAAAAATATATGGCACATATAAACTTGGAAGCGTGTGTGTCAATTAAAAGTGTGAAGTATTTGTATAAATATATTTATAAAGGTTATGATACTGCACACATAGAAATCAATGAGCGCATCGATCATGATGAAGTAACAACATTCTTAGATGCTAGATATGTATCTGCACCTGAAGCAACTTGGCGTCTCTGTGAATTTCCTATGCATACTCAGAGTCATTCCATCATAAGACTTCCTGTTCACCTTTCAAATCACCAGCAAGTGTTTTTTAGGGAAGGCAACGAGGCCGTGGCTGCTGACAGGGCTGAAAACTCTAAGACCATGTTAACAGCCTGGTTTCAATTAAATCAGCAGGACCAGCATGCGCAACGATTTTTGTACACTGAAATACCTTACCACTTTGTTTTTCGGAATACACAACAGCAAAAACGGTGGGTAGTTAGGCAACGCGGTGCTGAAAAGATAGTAAGTAGAATGTATAATGCCAGCATCCGCGAAGGTGAAAGGTATTTTTTGCGGGTTCTTTTGTTGCATGTCCCTGGTGCTACGTCTTTTGACAATTTAAGATATTTCGAAGAAAATCTTTATGCTTCTTTTAGGGATGCATGCTTAGCACGAGGATTGTTAGCTGATGACAATCTTTGGATTCGCACCATGAATGAGTTGGTGGAATATGCTTCTCCATCTAAATTGAGAAAAGCGTTTTCTTTTATATTGATTCACGGTGAACCGAATAACCCACATGAATTGTGGGAATCCTTTCGTGCTGCAATGATGGAGGATTACTTACGTCACCACCCTGAAGTACAGGCAGAACAAATGGTGCTAGGTAAAATTAAAGCGGTTATTCAGCAATTTGGTAAGCGTCTTACTGATTTTGGTCTTCCTGCTTTACAGGAAGCTTTGCTTGATGATTTGCCAAATGCTGAAGAAATGAGGCAGGAGGCTCTAAATATCAGGCCTTTGTTAAATGCCGAGCAACTTCATGTAGCTGATTCTATTATAAATGTCGTCACCAATAATAACATTAATGTTGCCAATATTTTCTTCCTAGATGGGCCAGGTGGCACAGGTAAAACTTTTACATATAATTACATTATTAAGGAAGTTATTGCGAGAAATCTGTGTGTTGCTACTTGTGCCTGGACAGGTATTGCTGCTACATTATTGCAGAATGGTAAGACTGTCCACTCTCTATTCAAGTTACCAGTCCCTGTTTTAGACGGCTGTACATGTAATATCAAACCCAATAGTGAACATGCAGCATTTTTAAGAAGACAGGACATCATTATATTTGATGAAGCCAGCATGATACCTAAATATGCTTTGGAAGCTATTGACAGAATGTTTAGGGATATATGTAATAGTGAAATTCCATTTGCAGGTAAAGTTATTCTTTTGGGAGGAGATTTCCGTCAAGTACTCCCTGTCGTCAGAAGAGCCGGACCTGCGCAAATTGTAGAAGTTTGTTTAAAAAGCTCACAACTCTGGCCCTTGACTCGAATTTTCCACCTCCACACAAACATGAGAGCTGGGGAAGGGGAGCAAGTCTTTGCTGAATTTCTTTTAAACCTTGGTGGTGGTCATTTGCCACAAAAACCAGATGATCCAAATCAAGGTTGTATTGAAATTCCCCATGAATGTGTTCTGCAACCTAATGAAAATATTGTTACTTCTATCTTTAGTGAATTAGATGATGTGGAATTTTCACGTTGTGTCATCTTAACTCCAACAAATGAAGAAGCGTTGGAAATAAATGAACAAATTTTGAATCAGATTCCTGGTGATACCCGTACATACTACAGTATCGACTCTGTTGTTTCGGATGATCAAGAAGAAATTGATTTATATCCCATGGAATTTATTAATTCCTTAACTCCAAGTGGTATGCCACCACACCAATTAAATGTCAAAGTTGGATGTGTTGTAATGTTGTTAAGAAATCTGTCCCTTAAAGACGGTCTTTGTAATGGTACAAGGTTAATGGTTCGGAATCTGCGTGCAAATGTTATCGATTGTGAAATTCTTACCGGTATCCGTAGAGGTGATCGTGTGTTAATTCCGAGAGTGTCCCTCTGTCCAAATGATACAAATCTACCCTTTCAAATTAAACGCACCCAGTTTCCTTTAAGATTGTCTTACGCATTGACTATAAATAAAAGTCAAGGCCAAACTTTTGAGAAAGTTGGTATATACTTGCGTAGACCTTGCTTTAGCCATGGACAATTGTATGTTGCTTTTTCACGAGCACGGTCATTTGCTGCAGTAAAGGTAAAGGTTGTCAGTACTTATCAACAAGGTTATGTAGGGAATAGATGTTTCACAAAGAATGTTGTTTTTCCACAAGTGTTGTAAATATTTTAATTTTCTATTACTGATACAATGATTGACAGCAAGTTACTGTTTACCTCTTGAAAGGTATGTGGGCTGTACTGCAACAAGTTATTGTGTACCTCTTGAAAGGTATGTGTGTTGCGTTTCAGGCAAATTACTGAGTACCTCTTTGAAGGTATGTTTGCCATGTTCAGTAATCTGTTCAAATTAATTGTCCTGTTCAAATTAATTGTCACTTAAAAAAACAGTTCTACTCCCTACTTCACCATGTTGTTATTTGTCATTACTGTGTTTCCATTTTTTTGAATGTGTTTAATTAGCTGAGTGTTTTATAGGGTGGGGTGCATAATTCCGTGGCTTACCTTCTCGTGGTGCACCCTGTTACGTATTTTCAATTTTACTTTATTAGTACACTAAAATTAATGTTCCTACCTTTTTCAAAACTAAGATAATAGATGTTTCAAGGTAATTTCCTACAGCTGTGTAGCATATCTCATTTTATGTTTAGTTATAATTGTATTTTTTATTTACAAGTTTTTTGTTTATATTTTTATCAAGCCTTATGTTCTTATATACTTTGTTTTTAATTAAAAAAACTTAAGAATTACACACAGTCCTAACAATTTATTTTCTTTTTTTCTGAAATTTACTTTTTAAACAACAGCCTTTTTGTGAATCTTTCTTAAAAGATAACCACAAAAATTAATGTTATTACCTCAAGTTTCATAGATTACTGAAATTTATATATAGACATAATTACCCATAAATTTTTTGTACTAAGGTGATCCTGTCTGTTGTGTGCGAATAAAGTAATGTTGAAAATGCAAACTAAAAGCCACGGTTAAAACATGTTTTCTACTTTTTTATTTCACTTAAAAATACAACAATTTTGTGTACTTGCAAAAAATGAAGACAAAAACGGGGGTATAAAACCATGTCTTTGCTGTACTACTGCTGTATTGAAAAACATGATCACTACTCACCCTCTATTTTTTTCCTTTTAGTCAAACAATACAAAATTATAATGGCGGAACACATAAAAGAGGGTATTGTGGTGGACAAAAGTGTCAAAGAAGCCGTGGTCCAGGAGGGACGTGTAAATGAAGAGGAACATGTTGTACAGAAGGTGGTTGTATAGATGTAAGTAATCCATTGTAACCATCCATCAAAGATCTTTAAATCTCCAAATGCAAGATTTTAATCTATCTTACAGTTTATTCTTACTGTCACACCATTTTATTTTTAGGAACTAACCTATGCTCGGTACAAGGAGTACCGAAATGTACATAAAGGGCCGGTTTCCAACCGGTCCTTTCAATTTTGGCAAAAAAATGGTGGGAAAGATAAAGACGGTTTTCAATGGAAAAAAAAAACCTCCAAAAAAATTGAAAAAAAAGAAAAAAATAACAACATTACAAAAAATTATATGCAAAAGTTTAAGGTGATGAAAGGGGCTAAGATGTATTTTAACTAATTAAAATACATTTAAAAAATAATTTTTTGAAAATCAACATAAAGTTAACAAGAACACGAAATCATTTCTTTATTTTGAAATACGTACTTTTTTCAAATATGCTCCTTTCTTCACCTTATACTTTCTAGGATTTAAGTAATAAACAGTTCCTTCTACATTTTCTTATAGTTAATATAGTTAATATAGTTAGTTTATATATAGTTAGTTAGTATTTTGTCTTAACTCCCTTAGATTTAGTAAACAATTTTGCCAGCATTTAAATAATTCTACATAATAGCTTGCAATGCTCACTTTTCCTGGTTTAATAGGTAATTTTAAAAACATTATAGCTAACAAAACTCTGTATTGCGTTGCCTGTTTACGGATTTTAAGTTTGTCTAAACCGTTCAGTTATTGTTTATAGTACACAAAAAATAATCCATATTTTTTTGTCCCTACCACATGCCTAAGTTTGTGCATCACTAACCATGAATTTAATGCTTCGGTTCAAAGCTGGCTACAATGAGGTTAAAGATTATCCAAAACTTTGGCCTTTGGATAACCTTTCGGCAAAACTGACACCCCTGTAGGAAGCAGTTAATACGAACACTATAAAATGTTCGGGGGACCAGCAAGCCTGAACCTGTTATATTTTTATATTACCATCATGTTAATTATTTCCTTTTTTTCTAGAAAGCTTAAAAACTGAGTTAATAAATGAAATTTTATCTTGGAAACTTTATTCCTGATTTAGTTCAAGGTAATGTTTTATTTATTTCGTATATTTTTTTATCTTTGTGTCTCTCAGGCATTATCATTATCTTTACTAAAAGCCGCATGTCTACCTCCACCTAAGCACCAATAATCAATACTTGATTACTGGTGGCTTACCCCGGCGTTTCGACGCCGGGTCTCCCGGCTAGTCTCTATAATAATAGCCGTATTCCGTCTGTCTGTTCGTGCGTCAAAAGCGACTTGTGTTAACCACGCACGAAATACAAAATACGCAGGGACGAGAAACCCGTCGGGCCCCACCGGCACAGGGACAATTGCCGCTAAAATGAAGGTCCAATCAGGAGCGGAGTTTTATATAAATGACCAATCAGAAACTAAAGCTCTTTATATTTCTTAGCAACGATTTTTGATGTCAATGTAATGACAACCGTTAAAAAATGGCGGACTGACATCCCGTCTCCCTGTTCATTTTAACATAAAGGGATTAGTCTACAGAAGCAAATGGCTTTGGCAAATCTATCCATCGCATCTTTCAACGTAAGAGGTTTATCAGATGACATCAAAAAGGAAAATCTTAGTAAAGATCTGAAGGCACACAAAGTTGACATATGCTGCTTGCAGGAAACAAAAGTTAAAAATGGACGTGACCAAAATATTCGAGATTACCGACTTATATATCTCAAAACTACACAAAAAGATTATGGTAATGGATTTCTAGTTCACAAAAAGCTTGAATCTTCAATACACAAAGTTTGGAGTGTCGATAACAGAATCTCAGTCATACAAATTAAAACCAAACCAAGATACATCAGTAGCCACGACGGAAAAGCCAAAATCACAATTAGGAAACAAGAACAGAGGTACGAAAGTCATTTAACAGGAACAAAACTAAGAATTACAAAATCACAGGAAAAATATTTACTTACAATAATCAACGTTTATGCACCACATAGTGAGGTAACAAGAAATAATCCAGAAATAACAAATGAGTTCTACAACAAATTGAATAACATAGTCGATGATGTCAAAAACACATCTTCAATACTAATGGTTGCAGGAGATTTTAATGGGGAAATTGGAAAGAAATCAGACATAGATGAATGCCTAGGTCGATTCACAACAGGAGTGAGAAATGTCAATGGTCAATATCTTATAAATTTTTGCACCAATCAGGAACTCACAGTGACCAATACTTGTTTTCAACACAAAATAAAGAGATTAGTAACTTGGGAACAGAAAAGAGTCGTTCAAAATAAAATACAAAATCTAAGCAAAACACTAGACTACATATGCATCCAAACAAAATACAAACATCTACTGGGAAACTCAAGATCATATCATGGAACTATTACAACTAGTGACCACAAACTACTAATCACAAAATTAAGAACATCATGGTTTGAAGTATATAGAAAAGTGAACTCAACAAAACATAATAACAACAGAAAATACAACATTCAAATCCTTATAAATGACCAAAATAAACAGAAAGAATTCAGAGAACAACTGGATAAAAATATAGATAAGGAAGAAAGCAAGAAATGGAACAATATCACATCAGCAATCCAAAAAACAGCAGAGAAAGTACTAGGTTTCACAAAAAGAGAAGCAAAAATAAAAATGTATAGCCCAGTTGTAGAAAAACTCTCAAATGAACAGAAAGAATATAGAATGAAAATAGAACAAACGAAAGATATACAAACACTCAAAGAATTGAAAAATAAACGTAATAAAATAATGAAGATGATCAAGAAAGAAGTGAAAGCTCAAAATGAAAAGAAAATAGATGAGATAGCAAACAGTATTCAAAACGAGAATCAATCAACAGCAATGTTCAAAGCAATAAAATATCTAAGAAATCCTCACAACAAAAATAAAAACACCATCATCTACAATGCTGAAAATCAGAAAGTAATTAACAAAAATGATCAATATAACATAGTAAAAGAACACTTTACACAACACTTTTGGAATGACCAACATGAAATGGTAAATCGGTTTGAAGGACCACCTAGACCTCTTAATAAGCCAATAAGTAAAGAAGAAGTAGAAAAGGCATTAAATAGGATGAAAAATAATAAGGCACCTGGAGAAGATCATATACCTGCAGAATTATTAAAACACAGCTCTGAAGCAGTAAAACAAAAAATTAGCGAAATATTCAACGAAATATTAAGAACACATCAAGAAGATATCAATATAGGAAAATCAAATCTGATACCAATACAGAAACAAGGTAAAGAAGAAGGCCCAGTGAAAAATTTAAGACCGATAAACTTGTTGAATACAATCAGAAAACTGTTCTCCCTTACAACCCTCAACAGAATCCAGCCCAAAGTTGATCAATACCTTTCACAATCACAGTCAGCGTACAGGCCTAACAGATCAACAGGAGACATAATATGGGCCCACAGATTTCTAACAGCAAAAGCACAGCTCTACCAATATCTTGAAATACATATAATTGGAATAGACATGTCCTCAGCCTTCGATACCATCAACAGAAATGAACTAATGACAGAATTGAAAACCTTCCTTGATGAAGATGAATGTAGAATGAGCCGACTACTACTCAGTAATACAAGCATCAATGTGCAGTTTGCAGATAGTCCTCCAGAAGACATCAGCACAAACGTAGGATCACCACAAGGAGATGCAATTAGTGGAACATTTTTTAATATAGCGTTTGAAAAAAGCCTTAGAACACTACAAGGGAATCTAAACATAAGAAGACCAACGATAGAACATTCATACGCAAAGATTACAAGCCTACCAAGAGAATTAATATATGCAGATGACACTGATTTTCCAACAGAAGATAAAGCAGAAAAGGATTACCTCAAAAGCATTGTTAAAGACACACTTGCAAAGCATAATCTACAAGTAAACGAAAATAAAACGGAAGAAACTGAGATAAAGAGAAATAAAGATAAAATTGATGAAACCTGGAGAACAGTGAAGAAACTGGGAAGTCTACTTGGATGCTATGAAGACATGACGCGAAGAATACAACTGTCATATGCAGCATTCAATTCAATAAAACAAGTATGGTTAAAACAGAACATACACTGGGAGAAGAAATTAACAATCTATAAATCAATAGTAAAACCAGTATTAACCTACAATTTCGGAACATGGGGACTGACAAAGAAAGAGCAAAACGAAATTGATGTAGTACATAGAAGACAACTTAGAAATATTATAAAAGATAAAAAGATCAAGAATAAAAAATTATACGAAAAATGCAAAGAGGAACCCATAAGTAAAACTATGAAACATACCAAATGGAGACTACTTGGACATATCTTTAGACTACCAGAGACTACACCTGCACAACAAGCTATGAAATACTACTTCGAAATTCCAAAGATGCAAAGAAATTTCCAGGAAACAAACGAATTACTTTACCAACTTCTATAGATCAAGATATCAAAACAACTCTCAAAAATAACCCAACACTCCCTGTTAAGCAATTTACAACAACTGATGACCTTCGCACACTAAAACAGATTGCACAAGATAGAAAACGATGGAGTGATTTATCTAAAGTCATTTGCCTCGCCTAAGATAAATAAAACACTGTTTTTTACAAATCGAAAAGGCATAGAAGAAGAAGAAGAACGATTTTTACGTTATCGGTCCGAAATTTGGCAACCAGATTGAACCAACTCATTGCTGGAGAAAGAAAAGTTTCTTAACTGTTTGCTTTAATTTTTCTTTCTCATACTTCTATTTGTATTCTAACAAGATTGCAGTTTCTTTTACTTTCGGGTATTTTTTTTTATTTGTTTACATGTTTATTCACCTATACTTTATAGTTAGCTAGCTAGCTACTAGCTAAGCTACCTATTCAGCCACCTAAAGATTTGTATTATAGTTTTATTTGCCTCTTACTGTCACGTTTTCTAGCCATATATTAATCTTAAACAAAACCAATTTTAAGATTCTGGCTACCAACGTAGATGTTAGCTAACATTTCTGATTTTTGTGTTATCTTCGCCAATCTGATTTTTACTTGGTTGTGACTGGGGTTAGCTACCTCTAGCTAAAATGTAAAAGTAACCAAATACAGTTGGCTGCAACAGAATTTTCAAGTAATCTTTTCATACTAAATGCAATTAAGTAGTTAGCTACCACTTTACTGTAATATAAACTTTAGGAAAAGTCAAAAGTTTATTAATGAGACACGGAGTACCTGGTGCTATGTGCCTATCCCGTGTTGTTAAACGACGGTCTGTTTCCTGTGTTTTTATTTAAACTGAAGTATTTTGGAAAAGGCTATTAAGCTTATAGGTACGTGCGACACATTTTACCTGTACTAAGCACTAAGCTCAGTGTTAACAACGGACTGTTTTTTTGGAAAAGGCTGTTACGCCTAGGTGCATGTACGATGTGGTTTACCTGTACTAAGGGGTCAGCCCACTGTGACAATTACTTTTTAAACTTCCTCGGTAATCACCCTGTAGGGATGTCTTCTTCTTCTTCTTCTATGCCTTTTCGATTTGTAAAAAACAGTGTTTTATTTATCTTAGGCGAGGCAAATGACTTTAGATAAATCACTCCATCGTTTTCTATCTTGTGCAATCTGTTTTAGTGTGCGAAGGTCATCAGTTGTTGTAAATTGCTTAACAGGGAGTGTTGGGTTATTTTTGAGAGTTGTTTTGATATCTTGATCTATAGAAGTTGGTAAAGTAATTCGTTTGTTTCCTGGAAATTTCTTTGCATCTTTGGAATTTCGAAGTAGTATTTCATAGCTTGTTGTGCAGGTGTAGTCTCTGGTAGTCTAAAGATATGTCCAAGTAGTCTCCATTTGGTATGTTTCATAGTTTTACTTATGGGTTCCTCTTTGCATTTTTCGTATAATTTTTTATTCTTGATCTTTTTATCTTTTATAATATTTCTAAGTTGTCTTCTATGTACTACATCAATTTCGTTTTGCTCTTTCTTTGTCAGTCCCCATGTTCCGAAATTGTAGGTTAATACTGGTTTTACTATTGATTTATAGATTGTTAATTTCTTCTCCCAGTGTATGTTCTGTTTTAACCATACTTGTTTTATTGAATTGAATGCTGCATATGACAGTTGTATTCTTCGCGTCATGTCTTCATAGCATCCAAGTAGACTTCCCAGTTTCTTCACTGTTCTCCAGGTTTCATCAATTTTATCTTTATTTCTCTTTATCTCAGTTTCTTCCGTTTTATTTTCGTTTACTTGTAGATTATGCTTTGCAAGTGTGTCTTTAACAATGCTTTTGAGGTAATCCTTTTCTGCTTTATCTTCTGTTGGAAAATCAGTGTCATCTGCATATATTAATTCTCTTGGTAGGCTTGTAATCTTTGCGTATGAATGTTCTATCGTTGGTCTTCTTATGTTTAGATTCCCTTGTAGTGTTCTAAGGCTTTTTTCAAACGCTATATTAAAAAATGTTCCACTAATTGCATCTCCTTGTGGTGATCCTACGTTTGTGCTGATGTCTTCTGGAGGACTATCTGCAAACTGCACATTGATGCTTGTATTACTGAGTAGTAGTCGGCTCATTCTACATTCATCTTCATCAAGGAAGGTTTTCAATTCTGTCATTAGTTCATTTCTGTTGATGGTATCGAAGGCTGAGGACATGTCTATTCCAATTATATGTATTTCAAGATATTGGTAGAGCTGTGCTTTTGCTGTTAGAAATCTGTGGGCCCATATTATGTCTCCTGTTGATCTGTTAGGCCTGTACGCTGACTGTGATTGTGAAAGGTATTGATCAACTTTGGGCTGGATTCTGTTGAGGGTTGTAAGGGAGAACAGTTTTCTGATTGTATTCAACAAGTTTATCGGTCTTAAATTTTTCACTGGGCCTTCTTCTTTACCTTGTTTCTGTATTGGTATCAGATTTGATTTTCCTATATTGATATCTTCTTGATGTGTTCTTAATATTTCGTTGAATATTTCGCTAATTTTTTGTTTTACTGCTTCAGAGCTGTGTTTTAATAATTCTGCAGGTATATGATCTTCTCCAGGTGCCTTATTATTTTTCATCCTATTTAATGCCTTTTCTACTTCTTCTTTACTTATTGGCTTATTAAGAGGTCTAGGTGGTCCTTCAAACCGATTTACCATTTCATGTTGGTCATTCCAAAAGTGTTGTGTAAAGTGTTCTTTTACTATGTTATATTGATCATTTTTGTTAATTACTTTCTGATTTTCAGCATTGTAGATGATGGTGTTTTTATTTTTGTTGTGAGGATTTCTTAGATATTTTATTGCTTTGAACATTGCTGTTGATTGATTCTCGTTTTGAATACTGTTTGCTATCTCATCTATTTTCTTTTCATTTTGAGCTTTCACTTCTTTCTTGATCATCTTCATTATTTTATTACGTTTATTTTTCAATTCTTTGAGTGTTTGTATATCTTTCGTTTGTTCTATTTTCATTCTATATTCTTTCTGTTCATTTGAGAGTTTTTCTACAACTGGGCTATACATTTTTATTTTTGCTTCTCTTTTTGTGAAACCTAGTACTTTCTCTGCTGTTTTTTGGATTGCTGATGTGATATTGTTCCATTTCTTGCTTTCTTCCTTATCTATATTTTTATCCAGTTGTTCTCTGAATTCTTTCTGTTTATTTTGGTCATTTATAAGGATTTGAATGTTGTATTTTCTGTTGTTATTATGTTTTGTTGAGTTCACTTTTCTATATACTTCAAACCATGATGTTCTTAATTTTGTGATTAGTAGTTTGTGGTCACTAGTTGTAATAGTTCCATGATATGATCTTGAGTTTCCCAGTAGATGTTTGTATTTTGTTTGGATGCATATGTAGTCTAGTGTTTTGCTTAGATTTTGTATTTTATTTTGAACGACTCTTTTCTGTTCCCAAGTTACTAATCTCTTTATTTTGTGTTGAAAACAAGTATTGGTCACTGTGAGTTCCTGATTGGTGCAAAAATTTATAAGATATTGACCATTGACATTTCTCACTCCTGTTGTGAATCGACCTAGGCATTCATCTATGTCTGATTTCTTTCCAATTTCCCCATTAAAATCTCCTGCAACCATTAGTATTGAAGATGTGTTGTTGACATCATCGACTATGTTATTCAATTTGTTGTAGAACTCATTTGTTATTTCTGGATTATTTCTTGTTACCTCACTATGTGGTGCATAAACGTTGATTATTGTAAGTAAATATTTTTCCTGTGATTTTGTAATTCTTAGTTTTGTTCCTGTTAAATGACTTTCGTACCTCTGTTCTTGTTTCCTAATTGTGATTTTGGCTTTTCCGTCGTGGCTACTGATGTATCTTGGTTTGGTTTTAATTTGTATGACTGAGATTCTGTTATCGACACTCCAAACTTTGTGTATTGAAGATTCAAGCTTTTTGTGAACTAGAAATCCATTACCATAATCTTTTTGCGTAGTTTTGAGACATATAAGTCGGTAATCTCGAATATTTTGGTCACGTCCATTTTTAATTTTTGTTTCCTGCAAGCAGCATATGTCAACTTTGTGTGCCTTCAGATCTTTACTAAGATTTTCCTTTTTGATGTCATCTGATAAACCTCTTACGTTGAAAGATGCGATGGATAGATTTGCCAAAGCCATTTGCTTCTGTAGACTAATCCCTTTATGTTAAAATGAACAGGGAGACGGGATGTCAGTCCGCCATTTTGTCCAACCGTGGCCATATAACCGTGGCCATATGTAGGGATGTGCAACACTGTTTACCTGGACTAACCGCTCAGCCCTGTGTTAGCAATGGACTGTTTATTATCTTTTTATTAAACAGAGTCTGCTAGAAAGTTTTTTTCAAAAGGGTATTATCCCTATATGTCTGTACAACACCGTTTAACTGTACTAAGCGCTCAGCCTGGTGTCACGATTAATTTTTGAACTTTTTAAAAAACTTATTCCACAAAATAAAATAATATTGACTGATTGTTTTTGCTATGACAGGGTAACAACGGTTTGTAAACACTATTTTTATTTCAGCTACCGTTGCGGGAAAGTTAATTTTGAAAAATATGTCACAGTCGCAAGACTATAATGTTGTATGCTCTTCACTTAATTTACGACATACTGTATACCTGTACTAAAGTGCTCCACCTGATCGTGTGGCACAGTTTACGGCTCTTATTAAGCGCTCCACAGAGTGTTCAACGCATGGTCACACCTTGACTTGTGGCTTACCCCGGCGTTTCGACGCCGGGTTTCCCGGCTAGTTTAAGTTATATTTTTACAATTTTTTTAATATACCTTTTATTATCTACCTTTTTTTTTTACTTTTTCTAGCTGTACATTTCGGTTTAGTTTTTAGCTATAACTGCCAAGTTTTTACCTATAACAACCAATCCAGCTAAATACATCGAAAAATAATGAATACAAATTTGAGTTTGTTAATATTTTTGTTATTATTTCAATTTTAAGTATTTTTTGGTATATGATGATCTTATTGTAGGTAATTTTATTGTAGATGACTTTATTGTAGGTAATTTTATTGTAGATGATTTTATTGTAGGTAATTTTATTGTAGATGATTTTATTGTAGGTAATTTTATTGAAGGCTTGATTGACATGATAAGTTACTTTTATTATTTTTATTCATCCTTGTATTCTGTCTGTCTACCTGTCTGTCTGTGGAAACCATAATTATCGTAAAAAGTCTTAAAAAGGGCTTTTATAAACTAAAAGCCCGTCCGTAGTCATATGAACCTTCGTCCTTCTTTTAAAGCGGAATGACGTCACGTAGTGTTTTTCGTAAGCATATGGCTAAATGTTTGCCGAATGGGCAAAAATGCCAATCGAAAGGCGATTACAGGTATATTCGGATAATGGTATGCCTGGAAAATGCACTTTGGTTAAAATCTAATGAGTAGTAACTAAGTACTACTAGTATTTAATAACTTTAGAAGAGTTAAGAAAATGCTCAAGTAAGATCTTCGTTATTGATGTTACTCTCTACCTTCGTACATTCTGAATAACATTGTGTAATAACCAGACCACACTCAGAAGGTCAGGCACAAGAATTTATACCCACTTTATTACAACACCATAGACAACCTGTTGGTAAATAATTACTTTTTATGTAGTTTATCTAAATCGTAGTTTCCAAAAATAGATACATCTTCTTTCAGCATTTCTTAATAAGCTACAGTCTGCAAAATATAATACGTAACAGATGGAAGTTTGTTTTGATCAAGAAGCAGAGAAAACTCGAGGGACTGTATTTGTTTCAAATGCTATACTAAATAGCCTTTAAACTCGCGAGAACTAATTTTTGCCAGAAATTTTAAAAAATAAAACCTAATTTTCGTTTCTTATAAACTTTTTCCCCGCCATCAGCTAGACTTTCATGTAAGCCGCTAAAGTAAAAATTCAACAGCTCGTTTTGTATCCGCTTTTAAAAAAAAAAATCTAATTAGCCGTAACCTTTAGGCCGTTAGAAAAACATTTGTACGAAAATATAGAGTCACATTGATAAAAGATAACACTTGCGTATATCATTGTAAGAATAATGGACCGGCCACTTGCAAAGGATACGTGATTAGGAGAAGATAACCGATTTTTCATACTACACTTGCGAGATACTTGCGCTTTACGAAGGGGAGAGGGTGCTCTGAAAAATTCGTTACGTGCGTTTCGCTAGTTTCAAACTGCGCCGTACAAGTAGAAAGATTTTTGTGAATGTGATAAACTCGCTACAAATCAAAGATGAAACATTTTTTATATGTCACAGACATGGCGTATTTGTTAAGACTAGTCATTAGACCCGTGGAAAAATTCATTTAGCCAGAAGAAGAATGGAAAAATCAGTAATTTAAGTTGACGTCAGCCAGTCATTTTTAAAAAAATTGTTTGTTGCAACTGTTGTGTAGAGCTTAAATAGCTGATCAGAAAAATTTATAGGATCGTGTCCTTTTGACGAACGGAAGAGATTTTTGGGTTTTAAGATTTATTAATGACCTCATCAACCCGTGGGTTTTGAAACGGGCGGAATAAGTTTGTGAAATTGACCTACCATTTGTCTGAGGTGTTCCCTAGATACCCACGCGGGAGTTATTTCTACCCATTTTAAAGTTATTTTTGACCTTCTTAAACTTATATGTGCAATGCAATGGCTTCACTAACTTTAATATACTTTCCTATGACATCAATAATGTTTTAACGTCAAAGTTTGGTAAATTATAGAACAATTTTATAGGTTGTGTTTTACTTTGTTAATAAATACTGTGAAAAATATAGTCTTCTTTGCAAAAAAAAAAGAAATATTGGAAAGATAAAAATCAATTCAACGTAAATATTTACCTGACAACAATAAGCTAAAAAAATACCTGTTGGTTTAAAAAATAAAATTCTTGCCTTGGCTTTCATTTTAAAATTAACATATTGAATGCACATATTGAATTGGTTTTATTATATTTTAAAAGGTTATTTTTCCAAAAGAATAATTCTTCAATTGTAGTTGGGGTAGCCTCCCAGGCGAATGCTTGCTTAATAACGGAATATAACCTCCTTGTTTTTTGTTGTGTGATGGCCCCTATTACAATTTTCAAAAATATCATATGATTTTTGTTATTTTTGATATTGTTTTTATTTTAAGTGTTTTTTTTATCTGTGATCAACACGATTATTTTATAGATTTTATAGATGTCTTTATTAAATGTTTGTCAACATTATCAGGTATTTTACATGTGTACATGCTTTATTAATCATCATACTAGTCAATAAGCCAGTAGAAAAACCCACCTAGGCAGAAGAACAACGAAAAAGATCCGTTATTTGAATTTTTTTGACGTCAGCAACGATCCGTTTATACACAAAAAAATTATTCTAGAGATTTGTTTACAACGTTGCCTTCGTCGTACAGAGCGTGAAACGCTTATCAAGAAAATGTATAGAGAATCTTGTGCTTTTGACGAACGGTTGTAGAGATGTTGGGATTTTTTAACCCGTCTATTCCAAAACGTTCAAATCATAGAAACTTTAGTAGAACATGCACAGTAGAACAAAAACAAACCAAATCTTGAACTTTCAAATATCATCTTGTCAATAACATTTTCATTATTTTTTTCTTATAGGAAATGCCTTGCGCAATGAAACAAGTGTTAGAACCACTGATCTCAAGAGGAGACGTTGCGTTGTATAATGCAAACAAAAACTTAAAAATGCTGCTTTGATTCGAATTCGTTTTGATTTTGAATTATATTCGAGTAGAGTTCTACTTGAGTACTTCAGGTAACGTGTTGCACTCAATGCTATCAATTTTTATTTGGGTTAAAAAATACATGATTCCAATTGTTTAAGGCAATAAAAATTTTTACTATTCGGTATTACGAACTCTCTATATAACCAACTTCTCTTTAGTTTCCTTCGCGGTTCTTTATACCGAGAGTCTACTGTACTATTGATGTTAATCATTGTCATGACGTAAAGTTTTAATTAATTTACTCATTCTTTTATGATGGAAAAATATCTCCTTGGAATTTTTGGTTTGATCTGATTTGATATTTTAGATAACAGACAAACTTACCTATCACTCGGCCGTGAAAAATCCAGTAAGATAGAAAATCAATGGGAAACATTTATTAATTGAATTTTCATGACGACGCACTTAGTAAAAGTATATTTTAAAGAGGAAGTTAACCTACTTTATTTTTATATTTGATCCAACTAATCCATAATATCACAAAAAGTATGACGCAAAAAGTGTCCAAAAACAAAATTTGAAAGCTCGCGTTTAGGTGAAAGCTTGGAGGAAGATATAAAATGTATTTCTTTCTCTAAGGTAAAGGGCATACTTAAGTAAGCTTCTGCTTTCAAAATATTTTTTCTTCAAAGTAATATGCCCAGTTTTAAATGTTAAAAAAAACATATATTTGGGATACATATATATTTATTTATTATGAGCAACAACAGTGACAAGGCTATGTTACAGAGCCATGCGACCAATTTGAATGATTCAAGGCAAATTAAGCCAGGTCAATTAACTAAAAAATGACGTAACAATAATGGCGGAATATTGTAAAATCCAATCACCTACTGTTCGAAATTGACGTTTGTTTTGCTGGGCCAGTATCAAAAAAGTTATTATGACGCTGGGTTAGACAACAATACGAAACACCCATTATGAAACACCTGGGAAACAGCGATATTGCGATTTTTTGTACTAAAACGATATGGGAACGCAGCTAAGCTAACCGCAACCACTGTTGAAGTTTTACCGACGTAACCCACCGTAATACGAAAAAACAGTTTTAAAACTCCTGGGAAACAGCGATACTGCGATTTTTATACTAAAACGATATAAGAACGTAGCCTAGCTAACCGCAATCACTCTGCGATACCGGCTGTATACTTATTATATAGAATGTATCACAAACAATCACCACTACCACGTGGTACGGATCAAATAAAATGGATATTATTCTATTTGTAACGAATTAACATGTTATGCGTAATACATATTATACCTTGTATTATATAACAGGACTGTCTATACAACTTTTGTTATTTCATCAATTTTTGTTATCAACTCCTTGTGTTTTCAGTCGTATTTTCGGTTTTAGAATTGCTCCTTTGGCTATTTTAATTTCAGTTCGCTCGGCCCTTTATTGCGCATTTGGTCCTGAACAGACCCTACTCGCCGCGTGGTTCAACAACCCCATGTGCGTTTGCCAAATTTTGCTACTCCAGCAAATACAGTCAGCTCTGCGGTGTACCCGCGTTTTGGGGGTCCGTATACACGAGAGGGAAGGGTGTGTGGGTACCTTCGCCATTTCCTTTGCCCCTTTGTGGTGGGGACTCTACCCTTGTGCACATTTTATCGACTGTTTGCACTGTACATACACGCTAGCTCGTTCTTTAGCCTAGTTTTTATTCATTCAGATTACCCCTAGGC
>JASGCC010003159.1:0-25073 GCA_030067915.1 Hydractinia echinata | reverse complement strand
GTTGCCGGCGATTAAACTGCTTTCATTCGGCGTCTCATCAAAAATGAAAATATTTTTGAAAACTACAAGTCTCATGGGTTTTAGTGGTGAAAAAATAATTTTAAAAATCGTTCGGGAAATGAGTTTACTCCGCTTACTTTCTTTGTATACATTCGACTATACGGGATTTACGGGAAATCGCGGGTTTTCGGTTGCCGGCGATTAAACTGCTTTCATTCGGCGTCTCATCAAAAATGAAAATATTTTTGAAAACTACAAGTCTCATGGGTTTTAGTGGTGAAAAAATAATTTTAAAAATCGTTCGGGAAATGAGTTTACTCCTGCTTACTTTCTTTGTATACATTCGACTATACGGGATATTTACGGGAAATCGCGGGTTTTCGGTTGCCGGCGATTAAACTGCTTTCATTCGGCGTCTCATCAAAAATGAAAATATTTTTGAAAACTACAAGTCTCATGGGTTTTAGTGGTGAAAAAATAATTTTAAAAATCGTTCGGGAAATGAGTTTACTCCCTGCTTACTTTCTTTGTATACATTCGACTATACGGGATTTACGGGAAATCGCGGGTTTTCGGTTGCCGGCGATTAAACTGCTTTCATTCGGCGTCTCATCAAAAATGAAAATATTTTTGAAAACTACAAGTCTCATGGGTTTTAGTGGTGAAAAAATAATTTTAAAAATCGTTCGGGAAATGAGTTTACTCCTGCTTACTTTCTTTGTATACATTCGACTATACGGGCCGAGGGATTTACGGGAAATCGCGGGTTTTCGGTTGCCGGCGATTAAACTGCTTTCATTCGGCGTCTCATCAAAAATGAAAATATTTTTGAAAACTACAAGTCTCATGGGTTTTAGTGGTGAAAAAATAATTTTAAAAATCGTTCGGGAAATGAGTTTACTCCCTGCTTACTTTCTTTGTATACATTCGACTATACGGGATTTACGGGAAATCGCGGGTTTTCGGTTGCCGGCGATTAAACTGCTTTCATTCGGCGTCTCATCAAAAATGAAAATATTTTTGAAAACTACAAGTCTCATGGGTTTTAGTGGTGAAAAAATAATTTTAAAAATCGTTCGGGAAATGAGTTTACTCCCTGCTTACTTTCTTTGTATACATTCGACTATACGGGATTTACGGGAAATCGCGGGTTTTCGGTTGCCGGCGATTAAACTGCTTTCATTCGGCGTCTCATCAAAAATGAAAATATTTTTGAAAACTACAAGTCTCATGGGTTTTAGTGGTGAAAAAATAATTTTAAAAATCGTTCGGGAAATGAGTTTACTCCCTGCTTACTTTCTTTGTATACATTCGACTATACGGGATTTACGGGAAATCGCGGGTTTTCGGTTGCCGGCGATTAAACTGCTTTCATTCGGCGTCTCATCAAAAATGAAAATATTTTTGAAAACTACAAGTCTCATGGGTTTTAGTGGTGAAAAAATAATTTTAAAAATCGTTCGGGAAATGAGTTTACTCCCTGCTTACTTTCTTTGTATACATTCGACTATACGGGGAGGGATTTACGGGAAATCGCGGGTTTTCGGTTGCCGGCGATTAAACTGCTTTCATTCGGCGTCTCATCAAAAATGAAAATATTTTTGAAAACTACAAGTCTCATGGGTTTTAGTGGTGAAAAAATAATTTTAAAAATCGTTCGGGAAATGAGTTTACTCCCTGCTTACTTTCTTTGTATACATTCGACTATACGGGAGGGATTTACGGGAAATCGCGGGTTTTCGGTTGCCGGCGATTAAACTGCTTTCATTCGGCGTCTCATCAAAAATGAAAATATTTTTGAAAACTACAAGTCTCATGGGTTTTAGTGGTGAAAAAATAATTTTAAAAATCGTTCGGGAAATGAGTTTACTCCCTGCTTACTTTCTTTGTATACATTCGACTATACGGGATTTTACGGGAAATCGCGGGTTTTCGGTTGCCGGCGATTAAACTGCTTTCATTCGGCGTCTCATCAAAAATGAAAATATTTTTGAAAACTACAAGTCTCATGGGTTTTAGTGGTGAAAAAATAATTTTAAAAATCGTTCGGGAAATGAGTTTACTCCCTGCTTACTTTCTTTGTATACATTCGACTATACGGGAGGGATTTACGGGAAATCGCGGGTTTTCGGTTGCCGGCGATTAAACTGCTTTCATTCGGCGTCTCATCAAAAATGAAAATATTTTTGAAAACTACAAGTCTCATGGGTTTTAGTGGTGAAAAAATAATTTTAAAAATCGTTCGGGAAATGAGTTTACTCCCTGCTTACTTTCTTTGTATACATTCGACTATACGGGATTTACGGGAAATCGCGGGTTTTCGGTTGCCGGCGATTAAACTGCTTTCATTCGGCGTCTCATCAAAAATGAAAATATTTTTGAAAACTACAAGTCTCATGGGTTTTAGTGGTGAAAAAATAATTTTAAAAATCGTTCGGGAAATGAGTTTACTCCCTGCTTACTTTCTTTGTATACATTCGACTATACGGGATTTACGGGAAATCGCGGGTTTTCGGTTGCCGGCGATTAAACTGCTTTCATTCGGCGTCTCATCAAAAATGAAAATATTTTTGAAAACTACAAGTCTCATGGGTTTTAGTGGTGAAAAAATAATTTTAAAAATCGTTCGGGAAATGAGTTTACTCCCTGCTTACTTTCTTTGTATACATTCGACTATACGGGATTTACGGGAAATCGCGGGTTTTCGGTTGCCGGCGATTAAACTGCTTTCATTCGGCGTCTCATCAAAAATGAAAATATTTTTGAAAACTACAAGTCTCATGGGTTTTAGTGGTGAAAAAATAATTTTAAAAATCGTTCGGGAAATGAGTTTACTCCCTGCTTACTTTCTTTGTATACATTCGACTATACGGGATTTACGGGAAATCGCGGGTTTTCGGTTGCCGGCGATTAAACTGCTTTCATTCGGCGTCTCATCAAAAATGAAAATATTTTTGAAAACTACAAGTCTCATGGGTTTTAGTGGTGAAAAAATAATTTTAAAAATCGTTCGGGAAATGAGTTTACTCCCTGCTTACTTTCTTTGTATACATTCGACTATACGGGATTTACGGGAAATCGCGGGTTTTCGGTTGCCGGCGATTAAACTGCTTTCATTCGGCGTCTCATCAAAAATGAAAATATTTTTGAAAACTACAAGTCTCATGGGTTTTAGTGGTGAAAAAATAATTTTAAAAATCGTTCGGGAAATGAGTTTACTCCCTGCTTACTTTCTTTGTATACATTCGACTATACGGGATTTACGGGAAATCGCGGGTTTTCGGTTGCCGGCGATTAAACTGCTTTCATTCGGCGTCTCATCAAAAATGAAAATATTTTTGAAAACTACAAGTCTCATGGGTTTTAGTGGTGAAAAAATAATTTTAAAAATCGTTCGGGAAATGAGTTTACTCCCTGCTTACTTTCTTTGTATACATTCGACTATACGGGATTTACGGGAAATCGCGGGTTTTCGGTTGCCGGCGATTAAACTGCTTTCATTCGGCGTCTCATCAAAAATGAAAATATTTTTGAAAACTACAAGTCTCATGGGTTTTAGTGGTGAAAAAATAATTTTAAAAATCGTTCGGGAAATGAGTTTACTCCCTGCTTACTTTCTTTGTATACATTCGACTATACGGGATTTACGGGAAATCGCGGGTTTTCGGTTGCCGGCGATTAAACTGCTTTCATTCGGCGTCTCATCAAAAATGAAAATATTTTTGAAAACTACAAGTCTCATGGGTTTTAGTGGTGAAAAAATAATTTTAAAAATCGTTCGGGAAATGAGTTTACTCCCTGCTTACTTTCTTTGTATACATTCGACTATACGGGATTTACGGGAAATCGCGGGTTTTCGGTTGCCGGCGATTAAACTGCTTTCATTCGGCGTCTCATCAAAAATGAAAATATTTTTGAAAACTACAAGTCTCATGGGTTTTAGTGGTGAAAAAATAATTTTAAAAATCGTTCGGGAAATGAGTTTACTCCCTGCTTACTTTCTTTGTATACATTCGACTATACGGGATTTACGGGAAATCGCGGGTTTTCGGTTGCCGGCGATTAAACTGCTTTCATTCGGCGTCTCATCAAAAATGAAAATATTTTTGAAAACTACAAGTCTCATGGGTTTTAGTGGTGAAAAAATAATTTTAAAAATCGTTCGGGAAATGAGTTTACTCCCTGCTTACTTTCTTTGTATACATTCGACTATACGGGATTTTACGGGAAATCGCGGGTTTTCGGTTGCCGGCGATTAAACTGCTTTCATTCGGCGTCTCATCAAAAATGAAAATATTTTTGAAAACTACAAGTCTCATGGGTTTTAGTGGTGAAAAAATAATTTTAAAAATCGTTCGGGAAATGAGTTTACTCCCTGCTTACTTTCTTTGTATACATTCGACTATACGGGATTTACGGGAAATCGCGGGTTTTCGGTTGCCGGCGATTAAACTGCTTTCATTCGGCGTCTCATCAAAAATGAAAATATTTTTGAAAACTACAAGTCTCATGGGTTTTAGTGGTGAAAAAATAATTTTAAAAATCGTTCGGGAAATGAGTTTACTCCCTGCTTACTTTCTTTGTATACATTCGACTATACGGGATTTACGGGAAATCGCGGGTTTTCGGTTGCCGGCGATTAAACTGCTTTCATTCGGCGTCTCATCAAAAATGAAAATATTTTTGAAAACTACAAGTCTCATGGGTTTTAGTGGTGAAAAAATAATTTTAAAAATCGTTCGGGAAATGAGTTTACTCCCTGCTTACTTTCTTTGTATACATTCGACTATACGGGATTTACGGGAAATCGCGGGTTTTCGGTTGCCGGCGATTAAACTGCTTTCATTCGGCGTCTCATCAAAAATGAAAATATTTTTGAAAACTACAAGTCTCATGGGTTTTAGTGGTGAAAAAATAATTTTAAAAATCGTTCGGGAAATGAGTTTACTCCCTGCTTACTTTCTTTGTATACATTCGACTATACGGGATTTACGGGAAATCGCGGGTTTTCGGTTGCCGGCGATTAAACTGCTTTCATTCGGCGTCTCATCAAAAATGAAAATATTTTTGAAAACTACAAGTCTCATGGGTTTTAGTGGTGAAAAAATAATTTTAAAAATCGTTCGGGAAATGAGTTTACTCCCTGCTTACTTTCTTTGTATACATTCGACTATACGGGATTTACGGGAAATCGCGGGTTTTCGGTTGCCGGCGATTAAACTGCTTTCATTCGGCGTCTCATCAAAAATGAAAATATTTTTGAAAACTACAAGTCTCATGGGTTTTAGTGGTGAAAAAATAATTTTAAAAATCGTTCGGGAAATGAGTTTACTCCCTGCTTACTTTCTTTGTATACATTCGACTATACGGGATTTACGGGAAATCGCGGGTTTTCGGTTGCCGGCGATTAAACTGCTTTCATTCGGCGTCTCATCAAAAATGAAAATATTTTTGAAAACTACAAGTCTCATGGGTTTTAGTGGTGAAAAAATAATTTTAAAAATCGTTCGGGAAATGAGTTTACTCCCTGCTTACTTTCTTTGTATACATTCGACTATACGGGATTTACGGGAAATCGCGGGTTTTCGGTTGCCGGCGATTAAACTGCTTTCATTCGGCGTCTCATCAAAAATGAAAATATTTTTGAAAACTACAAGTCTCATGGGTTTTAGTGGTGAAAAAATAATTTTAAAAATCGTTCGGGAAATGAGTTTACTCCCTGCTTACTTTCTTTGTATACATTCGACTATACGGGATTTACGGGAAATCGCGGGTTTTCGGTTGCCGGCGATTAAACTGCTTTCATTCGGCGTCTCATCAAAAATGAAAATATTTTTGAAAACTACAAGTCTCATGGGTTTTAGTGGTGAAAAAATAATTTTAAAAATCGTTCGGGAAATGAGTTTACTCCCTGCTTACTTTCTTTGTATACATTCGACTATACGGGATTTACGGGAAATCGCGGGTTTTCGGTTGCCGGCGATTAAACTGCTTTCATTCGGCGTCTCATCAAAAATGAAAATATTTTTGAAAACTACAAGTCTCATGGGTTTTAGTGGTGAAAAAATAATTTTAAAAATCGTTCGGGAAATGAGTTTACTCCCTGCTTACTTTCTTTGTATACATTCGACTATACGGGATTTACGGGAAATCGCGGGTTTTCGGTTGCCGGCGATTAAACTGCTTTCATTCGGCGTCTCATCAAAAATGAAAATATTTTTGAAAACTACAAGTCTCATGGGTTTTAGTGGTGAAAAAATAATTTTAAAAATCGTTCGGGAAATGAGTTTACTCCCTGCTTACTTTCTTTGTATACATTCGACTATACGGGATTTACGGGAAATCGCGGGTTTTCGGTTGCCGGCGATTAAACTGCTTTCATTCGGCGTCTCATCAAAAATGAAAATATTTTTGAAAACTACAAGTCTCATGGGTTTTAGTGGTGAAAAAATAATTTTAAAAATCGTTCGGGAAATGAGTTTACTCCCTGCTTACTTTCTTTGTATACATTCGACTATACGGGATTTACGGGAAATCGCGGGTTTTCGGTTGCCGGCGATTAAACTGCTTTCATTCGGCGTCTCATCAAAAATGAAAATATTTTTGAAAACTACAAGTCTCATGGGTTTTAGTGGTGAAAAAATAATTTTAAAAATCGTTCGGGAAATGAGTTTACTCCCTGCTTACTTTCTTTGTATACATTCGACTATACGGGATTTACGGGAAATCGCGGGTTTTCGGTTGCCGGCGATTAAACTGCTTTCATTCGGCGTCTCATCAAAAATGAAAATATTTTTGAAAACTACAAGTCTCATGGGTTTTAGTGGTGAAAAAATAATTTTAAAAATCGTTCGGGAAATGAGTTTACTCCCTGCTTACTTTCTTTGTATACATTCGACTATACGGGATTTACGGGAAATCGCGGGTTTTCGGTTGCCGGCGATTAAACTGCTTTCATTCGGCGTCTCATCAAAAATGAAAATATTTTTGAAAACTACAAGTCTCATGGGTTTTAGTGGTGAAAAAATAATTTTAAAAATCGTTCGGGAAATGAGTTTACTCCCTGCTTACTTTCTTTGTATACATTCGACTATACGGGATTTACGGGAAATCGCGGGTTTTCGGTTGCCGGCGATTAAACTGCTTTCATTCGGCGTCTCATCAAAAATGAAAATATTTTTGAAA
Organism: Hydractinia echinata; assembly: GCA_030067915.1. Lineage (NCBI taxonomy): Eukaryota > Metazoa > Cnidaria > Hydrozoa > Anthoathecata > Hydractiniidae > Hydractinia > Hydractinia echinata. The sequence goes on along the minus strand of JASGCC010003159.1, from coordinate 17,888 downwards.
ACTACAAGTCTCATGGGTTTTAGTGGTGAAAAAATAATTTTAAAAATCGTTCGGGAAATGAGTTTACTCCCTGCTTACTTTCTTTGTATACATTCGACTATACGGACGGGATTTACGGGAAATCGCGGGTTTTCGGTTGCCGGCGATTAAACTGCTTTCATTCGGCGTCTCATCAAAAATGAAAATATTTTTGAAAACTACAAGTCTCATGGGTTTTAGTGGTGAAAAAATAATTTTAAAAATCGTTCGGGAAATGAGTTTACTCCCTGCTTACTTTCTTTGTATACATTCGACTATACGGGATTTACGGGAAATCGCGGGTTTTCGGTTGCCGGCGATTAAACTGCTTTCATTCGGCGTCTCATCAAAAATGAAAATATTTTTGAAAACTACAAGTCTCATGGGTTTTAGTGGTGAAAAAATAATTTTAAAAATCGTTCGGGAAATGAGTTTACTCCCTGCTTACTTTCTTTGTATACATTCGACTATACGGGATTTACGGGAAATCGCGGGTTTTCGGTTGCCGGCGATTAAACTGCTTTCATTCGGCGTCTCATCAAAAATGAAAATATTTTTGAAAACTACAAGTCTCATGGGTTTTAGTGGTGAAAAAATAATTTTAAAAATCGTTCGGGAAATGAGTTTACTCCCTGCTTACTTTCTTTGTATACATTCGACTATACGGGATTTACGGGAAATCGCGGGTTTTCGGTTGCCGGCGATTAAACTGCTTTCATTCGGCGTCTCATCAAAAATGAAAATATTTTTGAAAACTACAAGTCTCATGGGTTTTAGTGGTGAAAAAATAATTTTAAAAATCGTTCGGGAAATGAGTTTACTCCCTGCTTACTTTCTTTGTATACATTCGACTATACGGGATTTACGGGAAATCGCGGGTTTTCGGTTGCCGGCGATTAAACTGCTTTCATTCGGCGTCTCATCAAAAATGAAAATATTTTTGAAAACTACAAGTCTCATGGGTTTTAGTGGTGAAAAAATAATTTTAAAAATCGTTCGGGAAATGAGTTTACTCCCTGCTTACTTTCTTTGTATACATTCGACTATACGGGATTTACGGGAAATCGCGGGTTTTCGGTTGCCGGCGATTAAACTGCTTTCATTCGGCGTCTCATCAAAAATGAAAATATTTTTGAAAACTACAAGTCTCATGGGTTTTAGTGGTGAAAAAATAATTTTAAAAATCGTTCGGGAAATGAGTTTACTCCCTGCTTACTTTCTTTGTATACATTCGACTATACGGGATTTACGGGAAATCGCGGGTTTTCGGTTGCCGGCGATTAAACTGCTTTCATTCGGCGTCTCATCAAAAATGAAAATATTTTTGAAAACTACAAGTCTCATGGGTTTTAGTGGTGAAAAAATAATTTTAAAAATCGTTCGGGAAATGAGTTTACTCCCTGCTTACTTTCTTTGTATACATTCGACTATACGGGATTTACGGGAAATCGCGGGTTTTCGGTTGCCGGCGATTAAACTGCTTTCATTCGGCGTCTCATCAAAAATGAAAATATTTTTGAAAACTACAAGTCTCATGGGTTTTAGTGGTGAAAAAATAATTTTAAAAATCGTTCGGGAAATGAGTTTACTCCCTGCTTACTTTCTTTGTATACATTCGACTATACGGGATTTACGGGAAATCGCGGGTTTTCGGTTGCCGGCGATTAAACTGCTTTCATTCGGCGTCTCATCAAAAATGAAAATATTTTTGAAAACTACAAGTCTCATGGGTTTTAGTGGTGAAAAAATAATTTTAAAAATCGTTCGGGAAATGAGTTTACTCCCTGCTTACTTTCTTTGTATACATTCGACTATACGGGATTTACGGGAAATCGCGGGTTTTCGGTTGCCGGCGATTAAACTGCTTTCATTCGGCGTCTCATCAAAAATGAAAATATTTTTGAAAACTACAAGTCTCATGGGTTTTAGTGGTGAAAAAATAATTTTAAAAATCGTTCGGGAAATGAGTTTACTCCCTGCTTACTTTCTTTGTATACATTCGACTATACGGGATTTACGGGAAATCGCGGGTTTTCGGTTGCCGGCGATTAAACTGCTTTCATTCGGCGTCTCATCAAAAATGAAAATATTTTTGAAAACTACAAGTCTCATGGGTTTTAGTGGTGAAAAAATAATTTTAAAAATCGTTCGGGAAATGAGTTTACTCCCTGCTTACTTTCTTTGTATACATTCGACTATACGGGATTTACGGGAAATCGCGGGTTTTCGGTTGCCGGCGATTAAACTGCTTTCATTCGGCGTCTCATCAAAAATGAAAATATTTTTGAAAACTACAAGTCTCATGGGTTTTAGTGGTGAAAAAATAATTTTAAAAATCGTTCGGGAAATGAGTTTACTCCCTGCTTACTTTCTTTGTATACATTCGACTATACGGGATTTACGGGAAATCGCGGGTTTTCGGTTGCCGGCGATTAAACTGCTTTCATTCGGCGTCTCATCAAAAATGAAAATATTTTTGAAAACTACAAGTCTCATGGGTTTTAGTGGTGAAAAAATAATTTTAAAAATCGTTCGGGAAATGAGTTTACTCCCTGCTTACTTTCTTTGTATACATTCGACTATACGGGATTTACGGGAAATCGCGGGTTTTCGGTTGCCGGCGATTAAACTGCTTTCATTCGGCGTCTCATCAAAAATGAAAATATTTTTGAAAACTACAAGTCTCATGGGTTTTAGTGGTGAAAAAATAATTTTAAAAATCGTTCGGGAAATGAGTTTACTCCCTGCTTACTTTCTTTGTATACATTCGACTATACGGGATTTACGGGAAATCGCGGGTTTTCGGTTGCCGGCGATTAAACTGCTTTCATTCGGCGTCTCATCAAAAATGAAAATATTTTTGAAAACTACAAGTCTCATGGGTTTTAGTGGTGAAAAAATAATTTTAAAAATCGTTCGGGAAATGAGTTTACTCCCTGCTTACTTTCTTTGTATACATTCGACTATACGGGATTTACGGGAAATCGCGGGTTTTCGGTTGCCGGCGATTAAACTGCTTTCATTCGGCGTCTCATCAAAAATGAAAATATTTTTGAAAACTACAAGTCTCATGGGTTTTAGTGGTGAAAAAATAATTTTAAAAATCGTTCGGGAAATGAGTTTACTCCCTGCTTACTTTCTTTGTATACATTCGACTATACGGGATTTACGGGAAATCGCGGGTTTTCGGTTGCCGGCGATTAAACTGCTTTCATTCGGCGTCTCATCAAAAATGAAAATATTTTTGAAAACTACAAGTCTCATGGGTTTTAGTGGTGAAAAAATAATTTTAAAAATCGTTCGGGAAATGAGTTTACTCCCTGCTTACTTTCTTTGTATACATTCGACTATACGGGATTTACGGGAAATCGCGGGTTTTCGGTTGCCGGCGATTAAACTGCTTTCATTCGGCGTCTCATCAAAAATGAAAATATTTTTGAAAACTACAAGTCTCATGGGTTTTAGTGGTGAAAAAATAATTTTAAAAATCGTTCGGGAAATGAGTTTACTCCCTGCTTACTTTCTTTGTATACATTCGACTATACGGGATTTACGGGAAATCGCGGGTTTTCGGTTGCCGGCGATTAAACTGCTTTCATTCGGCGTCTCATCAAAAATGAAAATATTTTTGAAAACTACAAGTCTCATGGGTTTTAGTGGTGAAAAAATAATTTTAAAAATCGTTCGGGAAATGAGTTTACTCCCTGCTTACTTTCTTTGTATACATTCGACTATACGGGATTTACGGGAAATCGCGGGTTTTCGGTTGCCGGCGATTAAACTGCTTTCATTCGGCGTCTCATCAAAAATGAAAATATTTTTGAAAACTACAAGTCTCATGGGTTTTAGTGGTGAAAAAATAATTTTAAAAATCGTTCGGGAAATGAGTTTACTCCCTGCTTACTTTCTTTGTATACATTCGACTATACGGGATTTACGGGAAATCGCGGGTTTTCGGTTGCCGGCGATTAAACTGCTTTCATTCGGCGTCTCATCAAAAATGAAAATATTTTTGAAAACTACAAGTCTCATGGGTTTTAGTGGTGAAAAAATAATTTTAAAAATCGTTCGGGAAATGAGTTTACTCCCTGCTTACTTTCTTTGTATACATTCGACTATACGGGATTTACGGGAAATCGCGGGTTTTCGGTTGCCGGCGATTAAACTGCTTTCATTCGGCGTCTCATCAAAAATGAAAATATTTTTGAAAACTACAAGTCTCATGGGTTTTAGTGGTGAAAAAATAATTTTAAAAATCGTTCGGGAAATGAGTTTACTCCCTGCTTACTTTCTTTGTATACATTCGACTATACGGGATTTACGGGAAATCGCGGGTTTTCGGTTGCCGGCGATTAAACTGCTTTCATTCGGCGTCTCATCAAAAATGAAAATATTTTTGAAAACTACAAGTCTCATGGGTTTTAGTGGTGAAAAAATAATTTTAAAAATCGTTCGGGAAATGAGTTTACTCCCTGCTTACTTTCTTTGTATACATTCGACTATACGGGATTTACGGGAAATCGCGGGTTTTCGGTTGCCGGCGATTAAACTGCTTTCATTCGGCGTCTCATCAAAAATGAAAATATTTTTGAAAACTACAAGTCTCATGGGTTTTAGTGGTGAAAAAATAATTTTAAAAATCGTTCGGGAAATGAGTTTACTCCCTGCTTACTTTCTTTGTATACATTCGACTATACGGGATTTACGGGAAATCGCGGGTTTTCGGTTGCCGGCGATTAAACTGCTTTCATTCGGCGTCTCATCAAAAATGAAAATATTTTTGAAAACTACAAGTCTCATGGGTTTTAGTGGTGAAAAAATAATTTTAAAAATCGTTCGGGAAATGAGTTTACTCCCTGCTTACTTTCTTTGTATACATTCGACTATACGGGATTTACGGGAAATCGCGGGTTTTCGGTTGCCGGCGATTAAACTGCTTTCATTCGGCGTCTCATCAAAAATGAAAATATTTTTGAAAACTACAAGTCTCATGGGTTTTAGTGGTGAAAAAATAATTTTAAAAATCGTTCGGGAAATGAGTTTACTCCCTGCTTACTTTCTTTGTATACATTCGACTATACGGGATTTACGGGAAATCGCGGGTTTTCGGTTGCCGGCGATTAAACTGCTTTCATTCGGCGTCTCATCAAAAATGAAAATATTTTTGAAAACTACAAGTCTCATGGGTTTTAGTGGTGAAAAAATAATTTTAAAAATCGTTCGGGAAATGAGTTTACTCCCTGCTTACTTTCTTTGTATACATTCGACTATACGGGATTTACGGGAAATCGCGGGTTTTCGGTTGCCGGCGATTAAACTGCTTTCATTCGGCGTCTCATCAAAAATGAAAATATTTTTGAAAACTACAAGTCTCATGGGTTTTAGTGGTGAAAAAATAATTTTAAAAATCGTTCGGGAAATGAGTTTACTCCCTGCTTACTTTCTTTGTATACATTCGACTATACGGGATTTACGGGAAATCGCGGGTTTTCGGTTGCCGGCGATTAAACTGCTTTCATTCGGCGTCTCATCAAAAATGAAAATATTTTTGAAAACTACAAGTCTCATGGGTTTTAGTGGTGAAAAAATAATTTTAAAAATCGTTCGGGAAATGAGTTTACTCCCTGCTTACTTTCTTTGTATACATTCGACTATACGGGATTTACGGGAAATCGCGGGTTTTCGGTTGCCGGCGATTAAACTGCTTTCATTCGGCGTCTCATCAAAAATGAAAATATTTTTGAAAACTACAAGTCTCATGGGTTTTAGTGGTGAAAAAATAATTTTAAAAATCGTTCGGGAAATGAGTTTACTCCCTGCTTACTTTCTTTGTATACATTCGACTATACGGGATTTACGGGAAATCGCGGGTTTTCGGTTGCCGGCGATTAAACTGCTTTCATTCGGCGTCTCATCAAAAATGAAAATATTTTTGAAAACTACAAGTCTCATGGGTTTTAGTGGTGAAAAAATAATTTTAAAAATCGTTCGGGAAATGAGTTTACTCCCTGCTTACTTTCTTTGTATACATTCGACTATACGGGATTTACGGGAAATCGCGGGTTTTCGGTTGCCGGCGATTAAACTGCTTTCATTCGGCGTCTCATCAAAAATGAAAATATTTTTGAAAACTACAAGTCTCATGGGTTTTAGTGGTGAAAAAATAATTTTAAAAATCGTTCGGGAAATGAGTTTACTCCCTGCTTACTTTCTTTGTATACATTCGACTATACGGGATTTACGGGAAATCGCGGGTTTTCGGTTGCCGGCGATTAAACTGCTTTCATTCGGCGTCTCATCAAAAATGAAAATATTTTTGAAAACTACAAGTCTCATGGGTTTTAGTGGTGAAAAAATAATTTTAAAAATCGTTCGGGAAATGAGTTTACTCCCTGCTTACTTTCTTTGTATACATTCGACTATACGGGATTTACGGGAAATCGCGGGTTTTCGGTTGCCGGCGATTAAACTGCTTTCATTCGGCGTCTCATCAAAAATGAAAATATTTTTGAAAACTACAAGTCTCATGGGTTTTAGTGGTGAAAAAATAATTTTAAAAATCGTTCGGGAAATGAGTTTACTCCCTGCTTACTTTCTTTGTATACATTCGACTATACGGGATTTACGGGAAATCGCGGGTTTTCGGTTGCCGGCGATTAAACTGCTTTCATTCGGCGTCTCATCAAAAATGAAAATATTTTTGAAAACTACAAGTCTCATGGGTTTTAGTGGTGAAAAAATAATTTTAAAAATCGTTCGGGAAATGAGTTTACTCCCTGCTTACTTTCTTTGTATACATTCGACTATACGGGATTTACGGGAAATCGCGGGTTTTCGGTTGCCGGCGATTAAACTGCTTTCATTCGGCGTCTCATCAAAAATGAAAATATTTTTGAAAACTACAAGTCTCATGGGTTTTAGTGGTGAAAAAATAATTTTAAAAATCGTTCGGGAAATGAGTTTACTCCCTGCTTACTTTCTTTGTATACATTCGACTATACGGGATTTACGGGAAATCGCGGGTTTTCGGTTGCCGGCGATTAAACTGCTTTCATTCGGCGTCTCATCAAAAATGAAAATATTTTTGAAAACTACAAGTCTCATGGGTTTTAGTGGTGAAAAAATAATTTTAAAAATCGTTCGGGAAATGAGTTTACTCCCTGCTTACTTTCTTTGTATACATTCGACTATACGGGATTTACGGGAAATCGCGGGTTTTCGGTTGCCGGCGATTAAACTGCTTTCATTCGGCGTCTCATCAAAAATGAAAATATTTTTGAAAACTACAAGTCTCATGGGTTTTAGTGGTGAAAAAATAATTTTAAAAATCGTTCGGGAAATGAGTTTACTCCCTGCTTACTTTCTTTGTATACATTCGACTATACGGGATTTACGGGAAATCGCGGGTTTTCGGTTGCCGGCGATTAAACTGCTTTCATTCGGCGTCTCATCAAAAATGAAAATATTTTTGAAAACTACAAGTCTCATGGGTTTTAGTGGTGAAAAAATAATTTTAAAAATCGTTCGGGAAATGAGTTTACTCCCTGCTTACTTTCTTTGTATACATTCGACTATACGGGATTTACGGGAAATCGCGGGTTTTCGGTTGCCGGCGATTAAACTGCTTTCATTCGGCGTCTCATCAAAAATGAAAATATTTTTGAAAACTACAAGTCTCATGGGTTTTAGTGGTGAAAAAATAATTTTAAAAATCGTTCGGGAAATGAGTTTACTCCCTGCTTACTTTCTTTGTATACATTCGACTATACGGGATTTACGGGAAATCGCGGGTTTTCGGTTGCCGGCGATTAAACTGCTTTCATTCGGCGTCTCATCAAAAATGAAAATATTTTTGAAAACTACAAGTCTCATGGGTTTTAGTGGTGAAAAAATAATTTTAAAAATCGTTCGGGAAATGAGTTTACTCCCTGCTTACTTTCTTTGTATACATTCGACTATACGGGATTTACGGGAAATCGCGGGTTTTCGGTTGCCGGCGATTAAACTGCTTTCATTCGGCGTCTCATCAAAAATGAAAATATTTTTGAAAACTACAAGTCTCATGGGTTTTAGTGGTGAAAAAATAATTTTAAAAATCGTTCGGGAAATGAGTTTACTCCCTGCTTACTTTCTTTGTATACATTCGACTATACGGGATTTACGGGAAATCGCGGGTTTTCGGTTGCCGGCGATTAAACTGCTTTCATTCGGCGTCTCATCAAAAATGAAAATATTTTTGAAAACTACAAGTCTCATGGGTTTTAGTGGTGAAAAAATAATTTTAAAAATCGTTCGGGAAATGAGTTTACTCCCTGCTTACTTTCTTTGTATACATTCGACTATACGGGATTTACGGGAAATCGCGGGTTTTCGGTTGCCGGCGATTAAACTGCTTTCATTCGGCGTCTCATCAAAAATGAAAATATTTTTGAAAACTACAAGTCTCATGGGTTTTAGTGGTGAAAAAATAATTTTAAAAATCGTTCGGGAAATGAGTTTACTCCCTGCTTACTTTCTTTGTATACATTCGACTATACGGGATTTTACGGGAAATCGCGGGTTTTCGGTTGCCGGCGATTAAACTGCTTTCATTCGGCGTCTCATCAAAAATGAAAATATTTTTGAAAACTACAAGTCTCATGGGTTTTAGTGGTGAAAAAATAATTTTAAAAATCGTTCGGGAAATGAGTTTACTCCCTGCTTACTTTCTTTGTATACATTCGACTATACGGGATTTACGGGAAATCGCGGGTTTTCGGTTGCCGGCGATTAAACTGCTTTCATTCGGCGTCTCATCAAAAATGAAAATATTTTTGAAAACTACAAGTCTCATGGGTTTTAGTGGTGAAAAAATAATTTTAAAAATCGTTCGGGAAATGAGTTTACTCCCTGCTTACTTTCTTTGTATACATTCGACTATACGGGATTTACGGGAAATCGCGGGTTTTCGGTTGCCGGCGATTAAACTGCTTTCATTCGGCGTCTCATCAAAAATGAAAATATTTTTGAAAACTACAAGTCTCATGGGTTTTAGTGGTGAAAAAATAATTTTAAAAATCGTTCGGGAAATGAGTTTACTCCCTGCTTACTTTCTTTGTATACATTCGACTATACGGGATTTACGGGAAATCGCGGGTTTTCGGTTGCCGGCGATTAAACTGCTTTCATTCGGCGTCTCATCAAAAATGAAAATATTTTTGAAAACTACAAGTCTCATGGGTTTTAGTGGTGAAAAAATAATTTTAAAAATCGTTCGGGAAATGAGTTTACTCCCTGCTTACTTTCTTTGTATACATTCGACTATACGGGATTTACGGGAAATCGCGGGTTTTCGGTTGCCGGCGATTAAACTGCTTTCATTCGGCGTCTCATCAAAAATGAAAATATTTTTGAAAACTACAAGTCTCATGGGTTTTAGTGGTGAAAAAATAATTTTAAAAATCGTTCGGGAAATGAGTTTACTCCCTGCTTACTTTCTTTGTATACATTCGACTATACGGGATTTACGGGAAATCGCGGGTTTTCGGTTGCCGGCGATTAAACTGCTTTCATTCGGCGTCTCATCAAAAATGAAAATATTTTTGAAAACTACAAGTCTCATGGGTTTTAGTGGTGAAAAAATAATTTTAAAAATCGTTCGGGAAATGAGTTTACTCCCTGCTTACTTTCTTTGTATACATTCGACTATACGGGATTTACGGGAAATCGCGGGTTTTCGGTTGCCGGCGATTAAACTGCTTTCATTCGGCGTCTCATCAAAAATGAAAATATTTTTGAAAACTACAAGTCTCATGGGTTTTAGTGGTGAAAAAATAATTTTAAAAATCGTTCGGGAAATGAGTTTACTCCCTGCTTACTTTCTTTGTATACATTCGACTATACGGGATTTACGGGAAATCGCGGGTTTTCGGTTGCCGGCGATTAAACTGCTTTCATTCGGCGTCTCATCAAAAATGAAAATATTTTTGAAAACTACAAGTCTCATGGGTTTTAGTGGTGAAAAAATAATTTTAAAAATCGTTCGGGAAATGAGTTTACTCCCTGCTTACTTTCTTTGTATACATTCGACTATACGGGATTTACGGGAAATCGCGGGTTTTCGGTTGCCGGCGATTAAACTGCTTTCATTCGGCGTCTCATCAAAAATGAAAATATTTTTGAAAACTACAAGTCTCATGGGTTTTAGTGGTGAAAAAATAATTTTAAAAATCGTTCGGGAAATGAGTTTACTCCCTGCTTACTTTCTTTGTATACATTCGACTATACGGGATTTACGGGAAATCGCGGGTTTTCGGTTGCCGGCGATTAAACTGCTTTCATTCGGCGTCTCATCAAAAATGAAAATATTTTTGAAAACTACAAGTCTCATGGGTTTTAGTGGTGAAAAAATAATTTTAAAAATCGTTCGGGAAATGAGTTTACTCCCTGCTTACTTTCTTTGTATACATTCGACTATACGGGATTTACGGGAAATCGCGGGTTTTCGGTTGCCGGCGATTAAACTGCTTTCATTCGGCGTCTCATCAAAAATGAAAATATTTTTGAAAACTACAAGTCTCATGGGTTTTAGTGGTGAAAAAATAATTTTAAAAATCGTTCGGGAAATGAGTTTACTCCCTGCTTACTTTCTTTGTATACATTCGACTATACGGGATTTACGGGAAATCGCGGGTTTTCGGTTGCCGGCGATTAAACTGCTTTCATTCGGCGTCTCATCAAAAATGAAAATATTTTTGAAAACTACAAGTCTCATGGGTTTTAGTGGTGAAAAAATAATTTTAAAAATCGTTCGGGAAATGAGTTTACTCCCTGCTTACTTTCTTTGTATACATTCGACTATACGGGATTTACGGGAAATCGCGGGTTTTCGGTTGCCGGCGATTAAACTGCTTTCATTCGGCGTCTCATCAAAAATGAAAATATTTTTGAAAACTACAAGTCTCATGGGTTTTAGTGGTGAAAAAATAATTTTAAAAATCGTTCGGGAAATGAGTTTACTCCCTGCTTACTTTCTTTGTATACATTCGACTATACGGGATTTACGGGAAATCGCGGGTTTTCGGTTGCCGGCGATTAAACTGCTTTCATTCGGCGTCTCATCAAAAATGAAAATATTTTTGAAAACTACAAGTCTCATGGGTTTTAGTGGTGAAAAAATAATTTTAAAAATCGTTCGGGAAATGAGTTTACTCCCTGCTTACTTTCTTTGTATACATTCGACTATACGGGATTTACGGGAAATCGCGGGTTTTCGGTTGCCGGCGATTAAACTGCTTTCATTCGGCGTCTCATCAAAAATGAAAATATTTTTGAAAACTACAAGTCTCATGGGTTTTAGTGGTGAAAAAATAATTTTAAAAATCGTTCGGGAAATGAGTTTACTCCCTGCTTACTTTCTTTGTATACATTCGACTATACGGGATTTACGGGAAATCGCGGGTTTTCGGTTGCCGGCGATTAAACTGCTTTCATTCGGCGTCTCATCAAAAATGAAAATATTTTTGAAAACTACAAGTCTCATGGGTTTTAGTGGTGAAAAAATAATTTTAAAAATCGTTCGGGAAATGAGTTTACTCCCTGCTTACTTTCTTTGTATACATTCGACTATACGGGATTTACGGGAAATCGCGGGTTTTCGGTTGCCGGCGATTAAACTGCTTTCATTCGGCGTCTCATCAAAAATGAAAATATTTTTGAAAACTACAAGTCTCATGGGTTTTAGTGGTGAAAAAATAATTTTAAAAATCGTTCGGGAAATGAGTTTACTCCCTGCTTACTTTCTTTGTATACATTCGACTATACGGGATTTACGGGAAATCGCGGGTTTTCGGTTGCCGGCGATTAAACTGCTTTCATTCGGCGTCTCATCAAAAATGAAAATATTTTTGAAAACTACAAGTCTCATGGGTTTTAGTGGTGAAAAAATAATTTTAAAAATCGTTCGGGAAATGAGTTTACTCCCTGCTTACTTTCTTTGTATACATTCGACTATACGGGATTTACGGGAAATCGCGGGTTTTCGGTTGCCGGCGATTAAACTGCTTTCATTCGGCGTCTCATCAAAAATGAAAATATTTTTGAAAACTACAAGTCTCATGGGTTTTAGTGGTGAAAAAATAATTTTAAAAATCGTTCGGGAAATGAGTTTACTCCCTGCTTACTTTCTTTGTATACATTCGACTATACGGGATTTACGGGAAATCGCGGGTTTTCGGTTGCCGGCGATTAAACTGCTTTCATTCGGCGTCTCATCAAAAATGAAAATATTTTTGAAAACTACAAGTCTCATGGGTTTTAGTGGTGAAAAAATAATTTTAAAAATCGTTCGGGAAATGAGTTTACTCCCTGCTTACTTTCTTTGTATACATTCGACTATACGGGATTTACGGGAAATCGCGGGTTTTCGGTTGCCGGCGATTAAACTGCTTTCATTCGGCGTCTCATCAAAAATGAAAATATTTTTGAAAACTACAAGTCTCATGGGTTTTAGTGGTGAAAAAATAATTTTAAAAATCGTTCGGGAAATGAGTTTACTCCCTGCTTACTTTCTTTGTATACATTCGACTATACGGGATTTACGGGAAATCGCGGGTTTTCGGTTGCCGGCGATTAAACTGCTTTCATTCGGCGTCTCATCAAAAATGAAAATATTTTTGAAAACTACAAGTCTCATGGGTTTTAGTGGTGAAAAAATAATTTTAAAAATCGTTCGGGAAATGAGTTTACTCCCTGCTTACTTTCTTTGTATACATTCGACTATACGGGATTTACGGGAAATCGCGGGTTTTCGGTTGCCGGCGATTAAACTGCTTTCATTCGGCGTCTCATCAAAAATGAAAATATTTTTGAAAACTACAAGTCTCATGGGTTTTAGTGGTGAAAAAATAATTTTAAAAATCGTTCGGGAAATGAGTTTACTCCCTGCTTACTTTCTTTGTATACATTCGACTATACGGGATTTACGGGAAATCGCGGGTTTTCGGTTGCCGGCGATTAAACTGCTTTCATTCGGCGTCTCATCAAAAATGAAAATATTTTTGAAAACTACAAGTCTCATGGGTTTTAGTGGTGAAAAAATAATTTTAAAAATCGTTCGGGAAATGAGTTTACTCCCTGCTTACTTTCTTTGTATACATTCGACTATACGGGATTTACGGGAAATCGCGGGTTTTCGGTTGCCGGCGATTAAACTGCTTTCATTCGGCGTCTCATCAAAAATGAAAATATTTTTGAAAACTACAAGTCTCATGGGTTTTAGTGGTGAAAAAATAATTTTAAAAATCGTTCGGGAAATGAGTTTACTCCCTGCTTACTTTCTTTGTATACATTCGACTATACGGGATTTACGGGAAATCGCGGGTTTTCGGTTGCCGGCGATTAAACTGCTTTCATTCGGCGTCTCATCAAAAATGAAAATATTTTTGAAAACTACAAGTCTCATGGGTTTTAGTGGTGAAAAAATAATTTTAAAAATCGTTCGGGAAATGAGTTTACTCCCTGCTTACTTTCTTTGTATACATTCGACTATACGGGATTTACGGGAAATCGCGGGTTTTCGGTTGCCGGCGATTAAACTGCTTTCATTCGGCGTCTCATCAAAAATGAAAATATTTTTGAAAACTACAAGTCTCATGGGTTTTAGTGGTGAAAAAATAATTTTAAAAATCGTTCGGGAAATGAGTTTACTCCCTGCTTACTTTCTTTGTATACATTCGACTATACGGGATTTACGGGAAATCGCGGGTTTTCGGTTGCCGGCGATTAAACTGCTTTCATTCGGCGTCTCATCAAAAATGAAAATATTTTTGAAAACTACAAGTCTCATGGGTTTTAGTGGTGAAAAAATAATTTTAAAAATCGTTCGGGAAATGAGTTTACTCCCTGCTTACTTTCTTTGTATACATTCGACTATACGGGATTTACGGGAAATCGCGGGTTTTCGGTTGCCGGCGATTAAACTGCTTTCATTCGGCGTCTCATCAAAAATGAAAATATTTTTGAAAACTACAAGTCTCATGGGTTTTAGTGGTGAAAAAATAATTTTAAAAATCGTTCGGGAAATGAGTTTACTCCCTGCTTACTTTCTTTGTATACATTCGACTATACGGGATTTACGGGAAATCGCGGGTTTTCGGTTGCCGGCGATTAAACTGCTTTCATTCGGCGTCTCATCAAAAATGAAAATATTTTTGAAAACTACAAGTCTCATGGGTTTTAGTGGTGAAAAAATAATTTTAAAAATCGTTCGGGAAATGAGTTTACTCCCTGCTTACTTTCTTTGTATACATTCGACTATACGGGATTTACGGGAAATCGCGGGTTTTCGGTTGCCGGCGATTAAACTGCTTTCATTCGGCGTCTCATCAAAAATGAAAATATTTTTGAAAACTACAAGTCTCATGGGTTTTAGTGGTGAAAAAATAATTTTAAAAATCGTTCGGGAAATGAGTTTACTCCCTGCTTACTTTCTTTGTATACATTCGACTATACGGGATTTACGGGAAATCGCGGGTTTTCGGTTGCCGGCGATTAAACTGCTTTCATTCGGCGTCTCATCAAAAATGAAAATATTTTTGAAAACTACAAGTCTCATGGGTTTTAGTGGTGAAAAAATAATTTTAAAAATCGTTCGGGAAATGAGTTTACTCCCTGCTTACTTTCTTTGTATACATTCGACTATACGGGATTTACGGGAAATCGCGGGTTTTCGGTTGCCGGCGATTAAACTGCTTTCATTCGGCGTCTCATCAAAAATGAAAATATTTTTGAAAACTACAAGTCTCATGGGTTTTAGTGGTGAAAAAATAATTTTAAAAATCGTTCGGGAAATGAGTTTACTCCCTGCTTACTTTCTTTGTATACATTCGACTATACGGGATTTACGGGAAATCGCGGGTTTTCGGTTGCCGGCGATTAAACTGCTTTCATTCGGCGTCTCATCAAAAATGAAAATATTTTTGAAAACTACAAGTCTCATGGGTTTTAGTGGTGAAAAAATAATTTTAAAAATCGTTCGGGAAATGAGTTTACTCCCTGCTTACTTTCTTTGTATACATTCGACTATACGGGATATTTACGGGAAATCGCGGGTTTTCGGTTGCCGGCGATTAAACTGCTTTCATTCGGCGTCTCATCAAAAATGAAAATATTTTTGAAAACTACAAGTCTCATGGGTTTTAGTGGTGAAAAAATAATTTTAAAAATCGTTCGGGAAATGAGTTTACTCCCTGCTTACTTTCTTTGTATACATTCGACTATACGGGATTTACGGGAAATCGCGGGTTTTCGGTTGCCGGCGATTAAACTGCTTTCATTCGGCGTCTCATCAAAAATGAAAATATTTTTGAAAACTACAAGTCTCATGGGTTTTAGTGGTGAAAAAATAATTTTAAAAATCGTTCGGGAAATGAGTTTACTCCCTGCTTACTTTCTTTGTATACATTCGACTATACGGGATTTACGGGAAATCGCGGGTTTTCGGTTGCCGGCGATTAAACTGCTTTCATTCGGCGTCTCATCAAAAATGAAAATATTTTTGAAAACTACAAGTCTCATGGGTTTTAGTGGTGAAAAAATAATTTTAAAAATCGTTCGGGAAATGAGTTTACTCCCTGCTTACTTTCTTTGTATACATTCGACTATACGGGATTTACGGGAAATCGCGGGTTTTCGGTTGCCGGCGATTAAACTGCTTTCATTCGGCGTCTCATCAAAAATGAAAATATTTTTGAAAACTACAAGTCTCATGGGTTTTAGTGGTGAAAAAATAATTTTAAAAATCGTTCGGGAAATGAGTTTACTCCCTGCTTACTTTCTTTGTATACATTCGACTATACGGGATTTACGGGAAATCGCGGGTTTTCGGTTGCCGGCGATTAAACTGCTTTCATTCGGCGTCTCATCAAAAATGAAAATATTTTTGAAAACTACAAGTCTCATGGGTTTTAGTGGTGAAAAAATAATTTTAAAAATCGTTCGGGAAATGAGTTTACTCCCTGCTTACTTTCTTTGTATACATTCGACTATACGGGATTTACGGGAAATCGCGGGTTTTCGGTTGCCGGCGATTAAACTGCTTTCATTCGGCGTCTCATCAAAAATGAAAATATTTTTGAAAACTACAAGTCTCATGGGTTTTAGTGGTGAAAAAATAATTTTAAAAATCGTTCGGGAAATGAGTTTACTCCCTGCTTACTTTCTTTGTATACATTCGACTATACGGGATGTACGGGAAATCGCGGGTTTTCGGTTGCCGGCGATTAAACTGCTTTCATTCGGCGTCTCATCAAAAATGAAAATATTTTTGAAAACTACAAGTCTCATGGGTTTTAGTGGTGAAAAAATAATTTTAAAAATCGTTCGGGAAATGAGTTTACTCCCTGCTTACTTTCTTTGTATACATTCGACTATACGGGATTTACGGGAAATCGCGGGTTTTCGCGGCGATTAAACTGCTTTCATTCGGCGTCTCATCAAAAATGAAAATATTTTTGAAAACTACAAGTCTCATGGGTTTTAGTGGTGAAAAAATAATTTTAAAAATCGTTCGGGAAATGAGTTTACTCCCTGCTTACTTTCTTTGTATACATTCGACTATACGGGATTTACGGGAAATCGCGGGTTTTCGGTTGCCGGCGATTAAACTGCTTTCATTCGGCGTCTCATCAAAAATGAAAATATTTTTGAAAACTACAAGTCTCATGGGTTTTAGTGGTGAAAAAATAATTTTAAAAATCGTTCGGGAAATGAGTTTACTCCCTGCTTACTTTCTTTGTATACATTCGACTATACGGGAGCCGGGATTTACGGGAAATCGCGGGTTTTCGGTTGCCGGCGATTAAACTGCTTTCATTCGGCGTCTCATCAAAAATGAAAATATTTTTAAAACTACAAGTCTCATGGGTTTTAGTGGTGAAAAAATAATTTTAAAAATCGTTCGGGAAATGAGTTTACTCCCTGCTTACTTTCTTTGTATACATTCGACTATACGGGATTTACGGGAAATCGCGGGTTTTCGGTTGCCGGCGATTAAACTGCTTTCATTCGGCGTCTCATCAAAAATGAAAATATTTTTTAAAACTACAAGTCTCATGGGTTTTAGTGGTGAAAAAATAATTTTAAAAATCGTTCGGGAAATGAGTTTACTCCCTGCTTACTTTCTTTGTATACATTCGACTATACGGGATTTACGGGAAATCGCGGGTTTTCGGTTGCCGGCGATTAAACTGCTTTCATTCGGCGTCTCATCAAAAATGAAAATATTTTTGAAAACTACAAGTCTCATGGGTTTTAGTGGTGAAAAAATAATTTTAAAAATCGTTCGGGAAATGAGTTTACTCCCTGCTTACTTTCTTTGTATACATTCGACTATACGGGATTTACGGGAAATCGCGGGTTTTCGGTTGCCGGCGATTAAACTGCTTTCATTCGGCGTCTCATCAAAAATGAAAATATTTTTGAAAACTACAAGTCTCATGGGTTTTAGTGGTGAAAAAATAATTTTAAAAATCGTTCGGGAAATGAGTTTACTCCCTGCTTACTTTCTTTGTATACATTCGACTATACGGGATTTACGGGAAATCGCGGGTTTTCGGTTGCCGGCGATTAAACTGCTTTCATTCGGCGTCTCATCAAAAATGAAAATATTTTTGAAAACTACAAGTCTCATGGGTTTTAGTGGTGAAAAAATAATTTTAAAAATCGTTCGGGAAATGAGTTTACTCCTGCTTACTTTCTTTGTATACATTCGACTATACGGGATTTTACGGGAAATCGCGGGTTTTCGGTTGCCGGCGATTAAACTGCTTTCATTCGGCGTCTCATCAAAAATGAAAATATTTTTGAAAACTACAAGTCTCATGGGTTTTAGT
>JASGCC010003158.1:0-25075 GCA_030067915.1 Hydractinia echinata | reverse complement strand
AGTAACTTCTCTGAACTTTTTCCAAGCAGAACCTATCCTGCAAGTAACACTTCTTCCAACACCCCTTCACTGCCCAACATATCACCTAAGTAACAGAAGTTCTCAACTATCTCTAACGAGCCACTGTTGTACATCATTAAAGCTGGAAATACTTCATTCTCTATAATCTCACCTTTGCAACGCTTGCATACAAACTGAATGTCAGCTCTTAACCTTCCACTAATACTACTGCACTTCTTATGTACCCAATTGCCAAAATCGGTTTCCTCGTGCAAGCCTTTTGAAGCCAACCATTCATCATAAAGTTCAGTGAATGTTCCTTAAAAGGCTTGTTCCAGCACACGTCAGGCGCTTGTATATAACGTGTGCACCCTCCAGGAATCAAAACCGCACCAACATTTTTTCTCCTTAACGAATCGGTAGCCGAATTCTCAATGTGGCACGAGAAAGTATCCCACGCCAAAAGGCGTCTCCCAAAAGCAAAAGATCCGATAACTTTGCTAATCCAGCTGCTCGTCAATTCGAATAAGCGCTCGTTTCTGAAGATCGAGGGGTGGGCGCTTATTTGAAGGGTGGGCGCTTATTCGAGGGGGGCGCTTATACAATAATTTCAGGTCTAGGGTGGGCGCTTATTCAAGGGGGGCGCTTGTTTGAGGGGGGCGCTTAATTGAAGCTTTACGGTAGATGTGTGCGCAAGTATATATCGGGACTGTGATTCCATGTATTACGTGATTTCACCTTTCTCTGCAACTTTCTCTTTTCACTGGCAACTATGACAGGATATCCTAAGCCTTACGTCTAGGATCTACCATATTACCATTTTCACCGGCACCGAAACTTGTGCACTTTACAGAACAGACAGTCTAAACATCGCTGTGGTAGATCACAGCTGAGAAAATTTTCGCACTGTGGGGCTATGACATTTTTTCTATTGTTATCTTTGTAATCATTCATTAAATACCAAACAAGCCTATATTATTATGAAACTAGACAGGCTGGAGAAAATCTTTAAGAAAATTTTTTTATTACCACGTGTGCTCTCCTCCACAGATCCCCTTTGGTAATTCGCTTCACCAATTTTCCTAATGTCACATCTGTTTTTTGAGCATCAGAAAAAGGTACATGCCAAGGTTTTAAGCAGCTCAATAAACTAGCTCAATCTGAGACAAGTCGCCAAGTATTGCACCTTTTTAATCATAAATTAGACTTTAGAAATAATTCCAGTGGATCTCGCATTGAAAAAAACACATCACGGAATTAAGAAGTAAATCACGGAAACAGGACGTTTTAGTCGATTTCTTTTTCGCTAGATCCTGCACAAACACCCACTTTGTTCACTGGCATTTTTGCAAAGTTGTTTTTGGGAATGGCTTATAGTGGAAACCATGAAGTTATGTGGCGAGTGGAGTTGCCAGATCGTCGCTAGAACTGTTTGTTTAGATAATCACATGATTAAGACGGTATATATATGCCAGCTAAGCTTACTGTGTGATGGCAGTCCAGGGGAAACTGCTAACTAAGAGTGCACTGCTAATTATGAGAACCCCAAATTAGGCGTAAGACGGAAGACTAATTAAGCACCATGGAGCCTATTTAGGATAAATTAATTTTTTGAGGGCCTAATTTAACTCCTTTAGTACAAATCGAGCGACCAAATCAATTATTTTACCTTTGTAAATATAGCCAGGGTCTGTAATAACGCAATGTGGAAAAAACCCGGGTTGTTTTGACAGATTTTGTGCTATTCGCTCCTAATTAGGCAGAACATGCCGTTTTAGCCATAAATTCAAAATGCTGAGAGGGAACAACAACAGTGTATCCGCCAAATTAGATTATATCTGCCAAATTTGGATTAAATCACGAAATGATTATTTATTGATATCGGCCATCATCAATTACTCAGAGCCTGCAACCTTGGAAAGGCACGTGGTTTTGGCTTATCTGGGCTTATTTTATATTATAGACCCCTTTAACCAAATTAAGTTGGTGCATTCTCTAAATTAGGAGTAGTATGTCAAATTAGCAGTACACTCTTATTTAGCAGTTTTCCCAGACTGAATGGTATCAAAACAAACTTTGTTGAAAGTTTGTTGGAGTAGTGTTCTAAAAAAAGGATTCATTTGATACAGTTTGTTTGATAAATATATATATATTTAGTTAATAAAGTCATGCAAATACTGTAGCTAGACTCCGAAGGTTGTCTTTTTGTGTTGACCACCAAAACTCACAAACTGCTATCATAAACCACTGGCTACCGATCCTGTTAAGTACAGGTATGTTTGTGCTCCACTACAGCTCTTTCTTATAAGTGGGTAAACAGAGAAAAAACAATGAGCTCAAAATCAGTCATTCCCGGCCACTTTGCCTGAATTCATCCACCAGGTGATTTCCAAATCTGGATCTAAAAAGATCATGGTTCACACTTAACTTAATCACAGGCCATATTCCAGTAGCACAAAAAGAAGATTTCACCACATCATTACAACATGGTCAAAAGCCTTTCTAAAAACCGTGGAAAAAACCCTTTTTGTTATCGCTATGCCAGGATGCTCAACAGTAAATGGAGCAACTTGCTTAGCGAAATTGTGTTTAAATACAATAAAACAGCCGCAATCAGTTGGTTGAAGAGAATGAGAGGTATGCAAAGATAGCAAAACAGCAACAGCGTTGACTAAAAGAGGAAATGCATGTACTTTACGGAAACAACTTGGACTCTCAGTCAAGTAGTGATACTTGACTGAGAGTCCAGCAGGTTGACAAAAATGAATTTTTTTTAATCAAAACAATTTGTTAACTAGTCCTACATGCTTACACAAATATATCACAACAGTATCAAAGTAGTCAAATAATGCTTCTGAGTATACCAGCTTAGCGAATTATAACTGTTATTACTAATTATAATACATTCCACAGCATTTGTGTTACATGTAAATAACTATCATTGTATGGATTTGCAATGGTGTAATAATATGATTGCAGTTAAGTTTTATAATAGAAATAGAAGATTCCAGTGGCCGTATTCAAGGTGAATAACATTTTTTTGTCATTTTCTGTTGACATCCAATTGCTTTTAATTAAAAGTTAAAATACAGACTAAGTTCCTTCTCCAAGTGTATTTTCATGCCTTTTAGTTAAGTGGTAAAGTGTATACTCACTGAACATGGATGCATTTTTTGACTGTTTTGATTCCTAGGAATGCAATGTGTCAGATTTGTATTAATAATTTGGTGGCTTTCCCTATGATTGTGTCAATTTTTAAAATCTTAGAAGAAACATCTTTTAGTGTTATATAATATAAAATAAAAAACAGTCATGCAGGATCCTAGTGCTGATACAGAATGGAACGATGCCCCTGCGTCGTCATGGAATCCTTCCAGAAAAGAAGAAAGAAGCTGAAATTACTGAAGATGATCTTATAAAAATGATGGATAATACAATTAAAGAAAAAACACAAGATAAAGATTTAAAGGTTTGTTATGAATTTTTAATTTAGTGAATATGTGATGAATTATGCGATTGTGATAGCAATATACATTTCTAAAAAAGGGGAATAGAAAAGTAAACAAACATGGGCAGGCATATATAATTTTAATATTCTATAATGCCTGACATTTTTTTTAATGTTATCCTGTTTTATAAATTAACAAGTTGTAATAGCAAGTTTAAATAAACTAGCGGTATATACATCGGCCAAGATATTTTTAAGTTTTGGTGCAGCCACCAGTCGCCAGAATATTTTGCACCAAAAAGAAGAAAACAAAGATTCTATTTACGGCCTGGTTAAGTGAACAGGTATAAATTTTTTTTAAGGATTTATCTTTGGATGAGTTAAATGAAAAAGAAGATGAAGATTGGGATGATGACAGGTTACTCGAACAAATCAGGTTTGTTGTGTTTATTGAAGTAAAGTAAACATGTTTTGGCTTATTGTTGATGCTGTGTTATCCAAAGTCTGATTTCTTCTACAATAAAGTTATTAAAAGCCATATTACCTTGCATGATAATATGTTTTATAGCATTCTTTGCTTAAACTCTCTTTCTTCAGAATTACCCGCAAGTTAGAAAGTTCAGGGGAAATCAGAATTTTAAGATCTTTTCCCCAATTTATATTTTTATGTAATTTGCATTATAACAATATTGATGCATGATTGACTAAAAGGACTACTCAAATCCACAACCTTTCACTGCCTTCGTCCCACCAAAGATAAGAGTATTTAAAATCAGTATGCCAATGTTTTAAACTTTTTGATTAAAAGGCAAAGATCTTGGTTTTGTGCACTGACCTTTCGACTGAGACTAGTAAAATTTAAAGGGCTGTTCATATGGGAAATATTTTCTCTGTTAGCGGGGAAATATTTCAGCATGATATAATTTTTTCTTTCTGTTCATATGGCATTGGCGAGAAAACTTTTCCTCGGGTGAGAAAATACCATGTGATAAGTTTCTATTGTTTATTGTGATAAGAATCTATTGTTTATTTTTGAAAATTATTCCGAATCGACATAAATTTATCTCGTGTACCAAGGAAACTTCTGTTCATATGGAAAATGCATTACCCGCTTACCGAGATCTCGATCATGCGCACCTGAGATCTCAGGAGGCGGGTAAATGTTTTTTCTCATATGAACGCAACTAAATTTTGTTAAGAGTCTATTAACAACCCGAGATCTCGACTTGATATCATGCTGAAACATTTACCCCGGTTCCCGAGGAAATATTTCCCGTATGAACAGTCCCTAAGAGTAACTTTTTAGGTTAAACTAGCCCTTGAAATCAGAATTAATCAAACAGTTGGTTCACTTGCTTGTTTTTTTTGTTTGTTTGTTTTAAAACCAATTAAACTGTATCTTTACCCTCTGCTAATTAGTTTTGCGTTACCACGACTCACCTTTTTTCACTTGCCTGCCTTTCGTAGACTTGTGTCCACCCCTTAACTTTTAAAAATAATACGCAGAAGCTGACAATGAATATTTTACTTTGTCTTATAGAAGACAAAGAATGGCGGAAATGTATGAGCAACAAAAGAAAGCCAAATATGGTGATGTTCGAGAAATTTCTGCAATTGATTATGTGGATCAGGTAAACAAAGCAGGAGATGGAGTCTGGGTAGTGTTACATTTATATAAATCAGGGTATCTTTTCTTTACACAAAGCTTAAAATTACGTCTTTTTTGTTCTTGTTTTGCTAATTTCTGATTGGTTAGTTTTCTCCTGTTTTTGTTATTGTCTTTGCTCATTATTGATTGGTAGCTTGATTCGTTGTTCTTGCTATTGTCTTCGCTAATTTCTAATTGGCTACTTTTCTCATTATGTTGTTTTCATTTTCTTTGCTAGTTATTTTTTATAGGTTACTTCTTTTCGTTATATTTTTCTTAACAGTAGTATGTAGCATTCCACTATGTGAATTGTTGAATAGTCATATAGAACATCTTGCGAAAAAATTCCCAGCCACGAAGTTTCTAAAAAGCGTGTCGACGACATGCATTCCCCAACTTTCCCGACAAAAACTTACCGACGATATTTATATATTGCGAAGGCGATATGAAGGCGCAAATAGCTGGTCCGTTATCATTCGGTGGTACGAGTCTTACAAAAGATGGTAAGTCTTAGTTTACATGTAGGGGTAATCAATTTTATAGAGGACTGGTTCATTCTTTATTGTAATATGCAGCCTTTGGGTAAGGTTAAGCTAAAATCGTAGAAATTTCGACACCAAAGCAACTGGTCAAAGCTCTTTTTCCATATAACCGTTTAGACTTCGAGAAAAAGACTCAAATGAACATTCAATGCTCGAATATCGTAATGTTTCAATTAATGGCCAGGGCGTTTCGGGAGGGGGAGGCGTTCGTTTGACAGGAGGGCTCAATATCTAGTGTTTTTAGTGTGGCTGGAAAACTATAAATTTAAAATTGAAATATGCTAAGTGTTACGAAACCGAAAAAGGGATAGTCTCAAATTCTGTATAATGTCAATGCTAATCCTACTGTTCAATAAGTTGTTTACAGAAAAAAAGTTAAGGATTCGAATTTAATGAGCTCTTTTATGAGAGAAGCTTAGGCGCCCTTCTTATGAGACAAGTTTATAAGAAAGGGACGTGTAAATCAGGCAGGCATTTATGCAAGTTTAAGGAAAGACGTTTGATTGAGGGTAAAATTTTCATTAATGTATATCGTGATTTATTGTAGAAAATAAGAACAATAGAATAATCAATAGTCTTGCTGTAAATATCTTAATGAGCACCGAATATGTACCTAACCAAAAGGTTCAAATTTATTTAGGAAGCGTTTAGGACACTTATTGCCATGAGTTCGGCAATAAGCGCCCTGAACGTTAACGAAATTAAATGATGTGAATGCAATGACGTTCCTGCGTAGATTCGATTTTTAAAAGCCATTCAAAGTGAATAAACCCTGTCTCTTGACACAAGGGTGGAACAGGTGACTAACGCGCCCTTCTATGTTGGGGCGGGTGTTCCACGTGTATGTGTTTAACCTAGAATAGGGTTTGAATGCAACAGTAGTAATTTTTTTAACAACCTTAAAGGGGAAAAGAAGTTTGGAAATAACAAACTTTTGAAAATACAAAATTTTGACCTCTGTTCTTCTTTAACAACAGCAGTAGTTTATTTAGAATTTATAATGAATTATCCTTATGATAAGAAATCTTCCAACTTGAATTTCTCTTTCAGATTTAGAATGGATGTTATCGAAACACGGTTGCGTAAAAACAACGTTAAAATCCGATCCACGCGGGACACATGTCGATAGTTCTTTCAGGTTTCACCATGTTGTCTCGATCATCTCGCACGAGAAAGGACAGCGAGTCGGATGACGATGATTATTGATATTTTTAACTGTTTTTTAGATATATGCAATATTTTTTATGTTTTATATAATCGTCTTCCAACCACATGTTTTTTTTAGGATACAATGTAAGGATTTAAACATACACAAAACTAAATTTGGAATACTGGCTATATTTCCTAAACTCCGAAATAAAATTATATGAATATATATATTTTCTGAAAGCCAGATAAATTTCCTATTGATTATTGTTATTTCTGTCATATAGTCGGTATGGAAAAATCCACTGGTTCGCCCGTCCTGTTTATATCGTATTGCGTGCGTCACGCTATTTGCGGTACCATTTTGCGTGACAGACGTATACGGGTATTATAATTTTTGTCATAAAATAATAAATTGGAAAAATATTGAACACCTTTTTTTGAGTTACCGACTCTTAAGTAAGTGATAATATAAATATTTTATAAATTATAAACTTTCCAATGATATAAAAATCAAGAGTTTGATAAAAATAACGATTTGGATGTTTCATGTATCCGTAACGACATTCAAAGATAAGATCAGCATTTCCATCGTAATTACCATTTTTACTGTAGTAATCCATAAAGTTTTTTACATAGGAAAGAAATTATTTATTATTATGATTTTTTCTTATTGTGTGTTAATTCTTCCCTGCTCGCAATAATGTTAGCCGTGCGATTTTAAGTTTGGTGGTATGCGTGATGTGTTTTTGTAAATGAAGTCAAGATTTTCTTGTTATTTTTATCGGAGAAAGTTGGCCACGAACCCTGTGATTATTTCTAATTCCGTGTTCTCATAACATGGGAGCATCTGCGCATTTTCATCTGATTGCAGAATTTTGGAACGCGTTCGTTAGACAGCTTTCGTTGGGACTATCAATGACTAAACAACAGCTGCTTCGCGATAAACAGACTGCATTTATATTCAAATTGTCAATGGAAAACAATGACCGCCCAGCACAAAACATACTGCAATTCTTATAGGAAAAAACAGGGAGCATTTCCGCACGGAAAGGACTGCTTTGGGCGGACCTCTCTTGGAGAGAGCTATAGGCGCCTTGCGTGAGATATTTTATCCTACTACTTTACCAGGCTGTACAGCTTAATCATACATCCTTCTAGTGTCGTAACGTGAAATTACAGTAGCGCTTTAAGTATGTGTAGAAGTTTTAGCAGAATGATTCTCGGGAAGTTTTTCGCAAATTCATCAACTTTGAAGCTTGACAGTCGTCCTCTTTTCCCTTTAATGTCTTTTATTCCTTATAGTATCCCGTTTAAATACTGAGAGTATTAAAGAAGAGACTAACAACAAATTTAACATTATTTTTGCAGCCACAAAGCGAGAGAAGAAAAATTATAGATTTTTAAATCCTAAATCTACTAACAATTACTATACTCACAAATAACTATATTTCACAACTAAGTATCTATATATCTTCTTAGTAACATTTTTACAGAATTTTCATGGATGTACGGGGTGAAAATAAGTAGGTTTTGAATTGCTCTACGAATATTTTCAATATCAAACATTTTTAGCCCTTGTTTAGGACTTTTTTCTTGCGATCATAGCTGTTACATGTAAAATTGGATAATAGTAAGGACATTTTTTCTGAAGCAGACCAGTCGATCTGGTCTTCAAAATTAACACTGGCATCATTTACTTTTATTCAGCAGCCGTACAGCAACGCAGTTCGCGTCTCCTCAACCTCGTCCCCAGGGTCTTGTGGCCCCTTAGCCGTTATTGTCGTGTGGCCAACAATTTTCACTGCTATTAACTTCATCAACAAGGCAAAATGCCCTGGGAACGAGGTCGACGTTTCCTTAAAAGAGGAACTTCTGTTCGAGAAACTTTGGTATGCACTTCTTCTACTGAGTATCCATTATGGATACTTCCAATCAAAGTCAATTACAAAAGTAGCAGTGAAAACAATGGAAGCCGTGCGTTGCATGCCGACTTCAATTAGCCCGATAATGCGTTAATCATCTCCCTGTCTCCATAAAACTTATATATCACACAGATTTTGTTGACCGATAACACCGTTTTAATAATCCGATTTATTGTAGTATATTTTCGTATAAAAATAGGTTTAAAAGTTTACATAAATAAATAAAGCATTGGAACGCAAGCAGGCCTGTAGATAAGCTCAATTACTCCAAAAAGTAGACCAGTATTCTGTGTGTTTAATAGGTCAAATATGGCCCCGTTGCAGCTTTATTTCGGGTCCCGTATACGGGTATTATAATTTTGTCATAAAATAATAAATTGGGAAGACCTAGAAAAATATCGAACACCTTTTTCGAGTTGCTGACAGTGTTATAATAAATAAAAGTAATTTATTACTTCATGCTAACAGAAGAACAAAAATGCTCGAAATAGCGATGCGGGAAATGTGTACGACGCGCAAATTTTCGTGGGATTTTCCACGAGCTAACAACTAGTACCAATGATTACGTGAAATTTTTCTAGTAACATCATGGCGGATGGAGAGTCGAGTACGCACAAAAGCAATTGTATTTCACGCCTGTTGGACTTAATGTAAACTTCCCTTAAATTTTGCAACGCATAATTGGCTCTATTTTGTGATTCCATTTTTTGATTTCACGCTATTAAAATAAAAAAGATTTATTTTATTTTTTTATTTATTTTTTTATTTACATCAACATAATAGAACAACAATTCAATTGCCCCTGCCAAATTTAATCTCACAAGACGGGGAATGTTTAAAAGGGCGGCTCTGGTAAGCTTGAGCCTACATCACAAAATGCAACCTCGTCCCCAGGGCATCTTCTATCTTTTCTGACATCAGACGGTCCCGGTTATAGAAAAGAGACAACAGGCGCTGGGAACAAGGTTGCACAAAATGTGTATATAAAATATGTGCTTTTTATTATCGTGTTGTTCAACCAGTGTCACTTTGTTTTATTTTTTCCTCCAAGATTTATCTAATTCAAATCTGAGGTGAAGATATACTTTATGATTTTGCCTGTAATTTACTGCGTTTCAAGGCCGACGAATTGGTTCTGAAAGTGAAGGGACCATTTATAGTTGCTAAGGAAGGCTATTGTTGTGGCTGCTAGAGGATAATTTTTGAAATTTAAGACCTTAAGATTGACTAAAACGCTATTCAAATTCTAAAGTTTCATTGTATCGGAATGAAAAGATAGTGTTTAAAAAAGGCAAGAAGAGCAAGCTTCTTTAATAACCCCCGGTTTCTTCAGCCCTGTGTTTATGTGTTTTTTGTGCAAAACGTGTTCAGATTTTCATTTATCGAGCTAAGAATGCGCTTAGTTTAAAAAATTGTTGCCAGGTTCGTGGCTACGTCTTTGCAACAGACAAAATAAGCAATACAAAATAAGGTGAATATTTCTATAACAATAGCCATATTCTGTCTGTCTCTGCGCAAAATGGTATCGCAAGTAGCAAGACACACGAATTGCGGTAAATAAAGGACGGTCGAACCCGTAGATTTATTCACGGGCCACCGACTAGTATCACTAGATTTGCCCGCAAATGTGTAGACCCCACTCAAATTCATACTCCTACGCGCTTCGAAACCTCATCTCTACGATGAACGAATGCAAGATTAGATTATTTACAGTTTTAAACTCTTTCCGAAATTCTTTTATAAAACAATTTTTAAATGTAAGTCTCTTTAGCATTGGCCAACTGATTAAAATCATACTGCATTGATCTTAAATTTTCATCAGGTGTGTCACTGTTTGGTGGATTTGGGAAATGACTTTTAGTATTTTTCGTGTTGTTAAAATGCGAGGTTGATGAATAAATGGCTGAACCGCCAGCGCAGTTTTCAGCAAGTCCTATTTCTATTCCATTGTCAGCGTACATCATCGTGTCGTTTTCTGCATCATCTTCTGCATCTTTAGAAAGCTCATTACATCGTGGATTGACCTCAGCAACTTCTTGGACACCAGAGTTTAAGCATGTGTCACTATTTCCTAAATCCGCGTTGCCATCTGATAACCAAATGTTAGTCTTTTTATCTTGTAAACCAACTTGCTGTCCGCTCTCAACATGTGCGTATATATTCATATCATCCTCAGATTTGCTTTCACTTAAAATAATTTCTTTCTTACGATCGAATTTCGGGTAAGCGCGCACGATATTCGACAGCCTTCGAA
The DNA here is from genome assembly GCA_030067915.1 of Hydractinia echinata. Classification (NCBI taxonomy): domain Eukaryota; kingdom Metazoa; phylum Cnidaria; class Hydrozoa; order Anthoathecata; family Hydractiniidae; genus Hydractinia; species Hydractinia echinata. The sequence continues at coordinate 14,112 of JASGCC010003158.1, read as the reverse complement.
ACGGTGCAGTATAATTTCGATTTAATTTTTCGTTTGCCGGCAATATGGACAAAGAATCTTGACTACCAAATGAAGAGTGGAGGGTTGGGAGCGACAACTTCCGTTTGAATTTATCGCTTGCGTTTTTATCTTTGCTGTTCTCGCTCGACAAAAGAGGAAGGGTTAGTTTTCGCTGTCTGCTTGTCGTCAGACTTATCGATAATTTCCTTCTTTCTTTTTCTATCGATAATTTTTTGTTCGAAACAACTGATAAATGAAACTTTACTCGACGCTTATCCGTTTTAATTTCTTTAACTTCTTCGTCTTCACATTCTTTATAGATGCTTTCAATTGACCCACATTCAATAAAACTCACTGGATTTCGAGTAATAATACCGTCTTTGAATAACTCGTTTTTATCCTTTTTGAAGTTTTGATTGTGTTCGCTCGAAACTATATTGCTGTAAAAAGTTTTATCGTGCGCTACCGAGTCACAACGTGCAACACGCTTATACCCATCACGAAACGTTCGATTTAACCCGCCATAAATTAACGGGTTTAGCACGCAATTCGAATAGTGCAGCATGTAAAAGATAGGCATTAGCGAGATCAGGGTTGCTGACTCAGCAAAAAATGACATCCACAGCCATGCAATTTGATTGGGTAATGAGCAAACCGCAAATATAACGACTATAAGCAGAAACATAATAAACGTGCGTATGGTTTGTCGACGTCTTTTGTTGGCAATATACGACGACGTGTCGACGCTGTCGTGATTGCCTAAAAAGGTACGCACGAGGTTAGGATTGAAACAGAATAAACAGTTTGTGAAACACATATATGTCATTTCTTCTCGATAACTTCCTTCCGATGTGATCGATTCGCGCACTTTCCTTGATATTCCATTTCGTGTTGGATTCGTTTGATTATCGTCTGCTACTGACATTCCGCGCGATTTTCGTTGTTCTTCTGATACTTTAATCGTATGATCGTTTTGTGTTTTTGATTTCAAACCATGCTTTCGTGTAAATTCCTATCATTAGAGGCAACGGGATGCCATATTGAAGTAAAAACAAAAGTATCGTATATGCTTTACTCGCTTTTATCGACCATTTCTCATTACATCTACTTAAGCCATCACTTGAAACCTCTAGTTCTAGGTAATAACCGAACGGTATTACAGTTACAAGTGAATATACGTATGTTGAAATAATGAACTTTAGCGCGTGGTTTTTCTGGGATGTCCATTTCAGTGGATGCACAATAGCTATGTAACGTTCGATGGTTATACAAAGTAGCGCGAACACTGCCGCATTTGATGAAAGTGTTGCTAACGGAGAAATTACACGGCAACCGAAAGCTCCAAATATATATCCTTCTTCTTGGTAACGTTGTAAGATCATACTGAATGGTATTGTAAAGGTGACAATCATTATGTCACATATGGACAAGTTGACAACGAGATAATTCAACGTGGTACGTAATCGTTTATTGCTATATACAGTAAGGATAACGAACAAATTTCCAATGACACTGATAATAAAAATGGAAATATTGATAATATTGGAAGCAATTGAAATGTCGTCGACTCTGAGAGCGGCTGTGTGATTTGTACTATTGTTCATTGTTGCGTGTCTAAACATAAAGATAAAAATAATTCACAGATGTTATGTTTTGGGGACATACCAAAGTCTACCTGTTTCAAACTTTGAGTAAAATAGTTCATGTTTCTGAGAAAGATTCTGGCTATGTGTCATTGTCCCTATATTTTCTATTCTAGGGAGATATGGTTCAGCAATATCAAAATGTTTTGAAGAATTCCTTGTTATACGACATTGCACATCGTTCGTTACAAAACAATGACAAGTTTTGCGCAAAAGTTAAACATAAAACGCATTACAGTATTTATCAAATGAAAAAATGTTTAAACTTCATGGACGCAAGTTCATAAAAAGAATTCGGTACGACTAAAAATCGACCGAAACTTCTTCGTACGAAAAATATTTTGTGCGAACAGCCAGCGGACATCCATTAAAATGCATGCTACTCTACAGCGGACACTTTTTTCAAGAACGGATAAAATGACGTTCAACCTCTGACAACAAAACCGCTATGTAGCGGACAGCGAACATCTCACTTTAGCAAACGTCATTTCAAGTATGGAGATAGCAATAAAGGAGGAGATTGAACTCTTTTGTTTCTATTGAAATACGCCTTTCGAAAATTAACTTTTAGATCTATTTATGAAATTACACCACTTAAAAAGACAAATGACAATTATGTCTTTTAAATTTTGACTCACTCTTAACTCAAAATTTTAGTAAATTTTTCGAGCATACTTCGCTTCATACAGAAGGGTAAAGAACTGGTTAAAAAAGCTGATTCCTTAAACATCAAAGTTAATTAAAAGTTGTTATGACAACTCACACATCCCCTGGGAGAGAAAAAACAACACGACAGCTCCAGAATATCCGTGCTGTGTCTAAAAATCAGATTTTGTACATATAAACAAACTGGCTGCTGAAGAATTACGTAATAGGTTTTTGTAAAAATCCAGTAAAATGCACATCACGCATAAGTAAAGGTATGCCGAAAAAATAGCAATTTAAATAGAATTTTATTCCGCACTGAGATGAGTTCAATCTCCTTCTCTATTCCCACCTCCCTGTTTTATGGTTCCAATCTCCATAATCCACCTAAAACCTGCTTCCGCAAAGCGGACACATCTAACAATGGATCATATAAAATAATTCTTGTAAGATTTGTGTCTATATTGACCTTAGACAATGTTTTACACTTTCATTAAAGGATTTCTTGGCTTTTCTTACCTCATTTTTTAACCAGTTTATGGCTTTTTAAGAGCTATAAAAATGAAGCCTTGCGGAGATTTCTTTTTCTCGAAATGTAAGATATTATGTTTTTAGACTCTTTCTTCTGCGAAGATTAGTCTCTTGACACACTGCAATTCTACTATACAATAACACCCAAGAGTAGGTTTTCGAAGCAGTATAACCCGAATTGAGTAGAACCTTTTTATGTAGCGTACACCTCTCTGTAGCAGATACCATTTTCACGTCCCGATGGTGTCTGCTATAGGGAAGTTTGCTTGTAGTTGTGCTTGGTTCATTCAATTCCCCACGGTTATTATTCCCAGATTATAGGCGCTGCACTATGAACAGCTAGTTAGCAAACCATAGGTGTAGAACAACCACGAGGACAAAGTCGGCGTTTAGTTGGCACGTTATAGCACACTATTGATAAAATTAAATGAATTTCACGCTGGTGTTTTTTGTGAATATAGCAAAAGCTTGCATCTCGAAGATGCATCATCACAAATCCTTTTTTTTCAGCTGCTGCACTGCTATTAAACTGTTCGCTATCTTTAACTTCTCACGGTTTCAAAAAGATTTATCCGGTCTCGTATAGCGAACGTTGACTAATTTCTTTCCGCATGGATTCTCATTTTCTGGTAGATCGAAGCAGCTGTGAAACAGCAACATTCTTTTGTCTATTCTCGATTTTCTTTCCATAAAAGTTTTTGGGGCAATTTGAATCGTGCTGTCAGTTAAATAAATACTTGAATCATAAAAATTGCGAGGATTGTGTTCAAGTAGCGCCAAGAAAGTTTATTAAATCGTCCTACTTAGTCTGTGCACGCAACGAATATAAAACCGGGTTACCCAGTTAAGGTATGAAGACTCTCAACTGATCCCAAATTTCTCGTTATTACTTCTTTGTCATCATGAATAAATAAACATTCTTTTGCTGTTTGGTTAGGAACCTATCCTGTTAAAATTTCTGCGAAGTTATCAGACAGACTTGTTATTGTCTGCTTTGCTTAAATTTCTTGATCCAAAAAAACTAAAATGACTTATTACAGCAAGCTAGAACAGAAAATGTAACATCTAACAGGAATAAGAGAGCTTTTGATCAGCTCTTTATACTGCGGCTTTTACTTTTGTTCAATTTTGTTAGTTCCACGAACATCATAAAAGCATTTAAGGCGCTAAAATGCAGAATTCAGGCTTCATGACGATAAATTTTTTATAAAAAAGACGCAGTTACCGACACTAATCGACACATGAACTTGACAGTATTTATAATCTCTATAAATAATGGCGATCAACAACGAAGTGATCTCTATATTAGTAAAATGGTTGCGCTGCAGCTTTATCTCTGAGCTCCCGCAGAGTTACTTCATGCTAACATGCACGAAAATGCACGAAATAGCGACGCGGGATATGTAGTATGACGAGCGAAAACTTGAGGACTAGAAAAATAGATAAGGCACCCACGCCTGGTTATAATGTAGTGGAGGATATATTTAGAACATTAAACAACCTTGCTGATTCCTCCACGTCAGGTACATTCGTGCATTGATAAAACTCTCAATTGACTTATATTTTTTACAATACATTATCATCCTCTAGTTATCAACTTATCTAAGAGAAAAAATTATAGCTAACAACGTGGTGCAAAAACATATTATTGGAACTCCGCCTCTTGCAATGATTATCAAGCTGAACACAGAGGGGTGTATTACTACAAACAAGATGAAGCAACTAAAGGTATTAAAACGTCGAATAAATTATTCAGAATTTTGTAACTCCTCTCGTTAAATTTCGTTTTTAACGCTTTCGGTGCTGGTGACACTGGTCACACGCAGGGCATGTCTTTTGGGTTACTATTTTGAAAAGGCTATAACTCAAAATCGCGTGATTTTTGGGCGCGGTGAGAGGTGGCGCGGTGCGTTATTTTTGGGCGCGGTGAGAGGTGGCGCAGCGCGTAATTTTTGGGCGCGGTGGGACTTGTTATTTACGTTTCTTCAAAAATTCGAGTAGCTACAAATTTTGGAGAGAAAAATATTCGAAACGACATTATACCACACAAAAGTCTCTTCAAGATGAAAGTTAAACAATTTCAAATCAGAAAAAAATATTTCTTAGGTATGTGTTAAAAATGGAATAACTTTTTAAAAAGGTCAAAAGAGTGACATCTGTTTTCAAAATATTACCACTTATCTGTTCAGCCATTGTCATTGAATGATATAAGCATTATCTTGTCATGAACAAGCGAGTTTATTCAAGGCTACGTTTTGACAGCTACAGCTGTCATTGACGGGAAATATTTTCGACTTGAAATTTGAACTGAAACTACACTAGAATTGGCATTTCCAACCCCTTGACAATAAGTTATCTTAATAAATCAAGTTTTCTTACGTTTAAACTGAGTGTCAATAAAACGTCGTAATATATGTGTTTTACTGTGTCGCAAGCTGTTCCACAGAACTTCAAACAATATGTCTTTTACTGCCAAGGGTCCGCAACAACAGGTGCCGACATAGCTATGTCCCTAACCTATTTACGAGAGGAAAAACCGTTTACAAAAGGTAATTGCAAAAAATGTTGTTCTATTTGGTAATTTAATGCTGTTTCCAGTTGTTCCTAGGTGCCAACTTTAGACAATATTTTTCGCCAACAATAGTGGCGAACTTTGCCGAAATCAACTTATTTACGACGAAACGGTTACCGGTTGTCTTGCTGCCTAAGCTTAATTTTCCTGCAACCAGAAAATTTTGGTGCAGTTTGACAATACCATGATGATCCATTATCACATGCCGCATCTCTTTCTTAATCCGCCACCTATTTTCTGATCTTTTAAAATATATTTTTCTTGTTAACAAGATTGATTTTCAGATCAGTTGTTGTCATAGTAACAATTCATGCTTTACTAACATGTCCCATTCGGTCAAACAGTTTATAATCCGGATGCTTTCAAAGTTAAATCCGCTTACTCCTCCTAAAGCATTCTGTAATAAATCCGATATAACCGGATACACATATGGATTAATATTACCTGTACAGAAATTTGTGAAACTGTTTTTGTCCATTCCCTTATCTCAGTGCTTTGTTTCTTTATTTCATTAGATTGGTGACAGAGTTTCGCTGGAGAAAAGATGCGTTACTTCCTTCTGACCTCATCTTTCATTCAGATATTTTCGTCACGTCCTATTTATAATTTACAGAATGAAACTGTTTGATCAATTACCAGAACAGGAGGCCATTTTCAGTGCCGGAGGAAGCAAAATGGTTTTATATGGGCTTAAATTTAGTGTCGCTAAGAGACATTTTAAAAATTAGAGCCTTCGCTGAAAAACGCACCTCAAACAATCAAATCAAAATAAATAGAGTTTACAGACCTCATAATGGCAACCAATCTACACACTAAGTGCTCTTCAAACTGAATATGATTAGGCTGGTAACTATTACTGAAGTGCTGCATCGTTTAAACAGGTCACGGATAATTAGTAGTTAAAAAATTTATCACCACAAATGTCAGTAAAGAGCTATCATAACTACAATAACAATAATAGCAACAACGACGACTATAATGATTACGGACAAACAAATAAAAACAACAACAAATAACAACAACAACAAATAACAACAACAACAAACAACAACAACAACAACAACAAATAACAACAACAACAAATAACAAATAACAACAACAACAAATAACAAATAACAACAACAACAAATAACAACAACAACAACAAATAACAACAACAACAAATAACAACAACAACAAATAACAACAAGAACAATAACAACAACAATAATAACAACAACAAATAATGATGTCAAAACTTGCATGTCCCTTTCCTTTATACCACTTACTTTATCAGTCACCAAAAAACACTTCTTGACTGTCTTGTGGATATCAGTTATGTTGACACAACTCTTACTGTTGGATAATTATCTGAAATATGTTGAAAGAAAGAGATAAAAGATTAAGATAAACTCTTGAGATAATAACTTTCTTGTTTAAACTTTTGCTTTGTTTGTTAATATAATTAGTAAAATTTTGTACAGTGTCACTATGTTTATACATCTCATTCAAAGGAAAAGAGACTTCTGCGTATTGTGGATAGGCTGGGGACCTCTTTCTTTCAGTTAGACCCTCCATTCAAAGTCGATTGTAAAAAAGTGTCCTGGGCGCAAGAGCAGGATTTTACACAACTTAAGTTTTTGTTATTTCTTTTGAACGTTTTTTTATGTCACCGAAAGGACGGTGTACAAAGATTTTAGACTCGGCACTTATTCGAGGGAGGGGGATCATTTAATTTACAATCCATAGGCATAATATATCATTTTGAAAACTAAAACTAAAATTTGCATTACCAAATCTGGGAAACTTTAGGCTGGGTCCTTATTTAAGAGTTAGCTTTATTACATTTCTTTGGTTTTCATAGACGCTTACCCTATGGCGACGGGAAGGAGGATTCTTCGCTGCATTATAATGACATACAAGCCAGAAATACGAAGTATAAACAGTTCTTTTGACATATTACAAAACAAATTAGAACCAAATCATTTTTACATAAATAGCGCTGCATGCATAAGAATGTAAAATTATCGGCGTACCAGAAGCAATCTTTTGTCATTACATGGAATCATTCGTCGTTTCCATAGCAACACCTCTGGATTTTATATTTAGAAGAAAGAGACACGGTAAACAACAGCGAAACAAGACATCTTAAGTCGCTTTTTATGAAAGCTCAATGACGCAACAACAGATAAAAAGATCTTCGTTTTAAACACCTTCTCTAAGAATGGAAGCTGCATGTTTGCAACCTGGACAATTATTTTGAGTGACATACCGCAGGTAAGGATGACGTCTCTACTGGTTAAGATAAAAATGTCCCTGATCAAAACTAAATATAACTGATAAGGAATTTTTGATACCTTGTGATATCAACACAACAAAAGAACTTTGGATTCCCGTTTTGGCATTATCCGAATTCTGATTTAGATTCTATGACCGACGCTGAATGTTGACTGAGCTCCAATGTTACAGCAAGGAGGTTTAAAAACATCCTTGGTCACAGGAACGATCTTTTATCTTTTAGCCTTGATACTTTATTAAATAAGCTGCTATAACGGAGCAATACTTGATGTGTGTTTTAATGCATATTTTTATAGCGTTTTCCTTATCCTTCACGATATTTTGACCTTGTTCCTTGTTTTGCTTGTTCAGTTCCTAAACTATGCTTGATGTCCAACTCTATCATGAAATCTTAAATCAACTATTACTTGCTCTACAAAAATTGAAATTATATGCGAGGGTAGTTCAGGATAAGGATACACTTCTTCACAACTGTGAGGGATTAAAAACAGTGCAGTTTTGTGTGTATTAAGACCTGGAATAAATCAGCGAGTGTTTTACGACGGCCACTGTTGTGCCGTTGTTTGTTATAAACGGCTTATTTTGTAATACCTGCCGCGTTTTATAATAAAAGAAGGCTGTCCTATTTTTTTTCTATTTCACAGGATGATGTACACCCACAGTGCCTGATATAAAACAACTACTTTTCTGGATAGCTCTAGGTTCCATCACTGCGTATTGTTTACTTGCTAGAGAAATATTAACAAAGAAGTTGTTGAGCTTAAGCCTAGTGTTTTTATCCAGGAAAAAGATACAGCTATGTAGAAACATTTATAAAAAACATGTTAATATGTAAAAAAAAATTAATAGGCATATTTTTTAAGTAAAGCAAACTTTTTAATAAAAATATACACTTTTTTACGAGGACTTGAAAATGGCGAATCGACATTCTCAACTTGAACAAAAAGATTTTTGTAAGAAAACCCATCAACATTAATGGTTTCCTAAATGTGACTTATATTACTCCGACTATTTCGAAAGGCAGAAACAGCGCATCCCCTTTGCTTAATATGAACACATACACCTAGCTTATTAGTAGTTGTAGACTAGTTGTATGGCCCGCTTGAAAATCCACCTATATGCGGTGAATATAAAATTCTTAATAGATAATCCTAGATACTAAGAAAAGAACCGAAATTCACGAAATAAATCGTTAAATTAACCTTTTTTGGTCGAGACGTTTGTTTTAAATTATAAACGCAAATTAATACACCGTTGTTTTTGTGTCATAAATTTAGTTTCCGTCGATTGTTTCTTTTTAAAAATTTAGTTTTAATAACATACAAATCATTTTTATAAAAAGATGTTTAATTGCCACCCGTTGTAGAGAAATGTAAGTAATAAAACTCGCCATAGCCTGTCGCAGAAAAACAGGTAGAAGGAAAACAACACTAGTGCAGAAATTAATACATCAGACTAGTGCATTGCCTCACAACACTAGAGTATAAAGAAGTAATAGTTAAAATATCAAACAGAATTCACTAAATCGGTTTTAATCCCGACAATATATATCCTTATTCTAGCCCGATCGCTAATTATAATCTAATGGCAGAAATGAAATTGAGAACCAACAAACAATAAAATTCAATTTCCTGTTTCAAATTAAACAAAGGTTTTTACGGAAATAAAACCTGAAGTACCCACCCTCTTGGAAGTTTATTACCAGACTGATACAAAAAACCTGTTAGTTGAAAAATTCGTATGACTTGATTGGTTTGTAGCTGTTTTAAAACAGGGCTTTGTTATGGAGCAATACTAGCTGGGTTGGGAAAGCCATTGTTAAAATGGCACCACGAAAAACGTAAACAAATAAAAACCAGATTTCCACAGCACACAAGAAGTCGCTCACCTGAAATCATCTTTTCGTTTCAATCACGTAAGCAATGAATTCCAAAAGTATCAAAATCGCACGTGTTTCTTGCTTATTGACGGGTGAAAAAAAAACAATTTAAAAAAATGGCCTCAAATTTTTTGTTTACATAAGAAAAATATATTTTTCGGATGAAATGGATTCAGATAATAGAACGGATGCTAAAGAGTTCTGATGTAGTACTGTGATACAAAGCACTTAGTCGAGGGTACAGAGCTCGTAAGCTCGGCATGCGCTTCATGATCTTGGGCTTAGTTTCTTAGCTTCTTTTTAAACGATTTTCTGCGGGCCATCAAGTTGATTTTGTTATAATTGTCGACATTTCAGAAACTTCCAGTTGCGTATTTACAACCTTGTGTATCTGTTTACACGTTTACTTGACCTGCCGTGTGCGATGTTTTGAATCGGGCCACAAAACGGCCTTCTGTAAAATAATTATGGCCCAGGATTGCGTATAATTTTTGTGTAACATTAAATGCTGAGCAATATTGAGTGCCTCCTACCTAAGAGACATGCAACAAAGAAGTTTACTCCTTTGCAAGGGTACATTTCATAAGAATACCAATTTCTAACTAAGTTAGTCATTATTCTTATTTCTCTATCGTTCTAAACAATAGACCTATTGTTGTTTACCTGAAACCCGAGCCTCATATACATATAAAGAATATTCTTATAATAGAAAGAGCGTGTAATGATCTCCCACATAGCTGTTTTTCTTTTTAGTACGATTCTCTAATTTTGCCGCAATGCTGTCAATTCACACATAAATTATTCTTGAATTGTCACGAGGACTGTTAAATCTTTCTCAACCCATTCAAATTGTTTCCATTTCATATATGGATGACACTTGATGTTGCGACAGCTTTAAGTTTTTCATGTTTGTGTTAGTTGCTTTCTCAAGGTTTTCACATTTGTGGAATGCTCCTCTTTTTTATATAAAGTATTGGAATCTGCGTATCATGTGGGGCAGTAGACAAGTTTCTCCGTACTTTTTGTATCGTTATCTAATTAATATTACATGAAAACACATCATCAACGGGTAGTTGTCATTTTGTTTTTATTTTTCTAAAATTCGAAAAAATTTCTCTTTTTTTCTGTCAAAAGCTACAGAAACCTGTTTGCATACAGTAAAAGCTCGTACATCATATAAAACGGACACCTCCATTAGACGGACAGGATTTGATTTATTACGAATTTTTAAAGAAACTCTCACAGCGCAACCTATTCCAAGTAGGCAACTCTGTATGATGCGCTTTTCATAAAGCAGACACTCAATAAGGCGAAGACGCTAAAGGCGGGCACTCAATAAAGCGGACGCTCCATAGACGAACTCTCCATAAGACAAACTCTCTATAAGGCGGACACTCTATAAGCCGGACACTCTATAAGCCGAACGCTCCAAAAATTAAACTCTGCATAAGGCGGGCGCTCCATAAGGCGAACACTCAATAATGCGGACACTTCATAAGGCGAACACTCTATAAAGCGGACTTTCCATAAGGCGGAAGCTCCATAAAGCTGACACTCCAAAAAGCAAACCCTTTACAAGACGTACACTCCACAAGGCGGACACTCCACAACGCGGACACTCCAAAAAACGGACACTCTACAAGGCGCACCTTCTACAAGGCGGACACTCCACAAGGCGGACACTCCATAAGGCGGACACTCCACAACGCGGACGCTCCACAAGGCGGACGCTCCAAAAAGGAAACTCTCCACAAGCAGAAACTCCACAAGTCGGACATTTAATAAGGCGGACGCTCCAAAAAGCGAACTTTCCATAAGGCGGACGCTTTAAAAAGCAATCTCTTCACAAGGCGGACACTCCATAAGGCGGAATCTCCATAAAGCAGACAGTCCATAAGGCGGACACTGTATAGTGCGACACTCCAACAACCGAACTCCCCACAAAGTGGACACCAAAGAAAACATGTACTTTTCTTAGACCCGCATGCACATTTCGGTTAAAATTCACTTTTTGTCTATAATAACATTCAATGACACTATTCTCGTATAGTGTGTGTTTGTTATAATATTTTGCACAAAGTTTTCAAAATGGTACACATTTGTATCGTCGACATTGTATATGCGCCGTTTTTCTATTTTTCCAAACTTACTAAAATATATAATGTATAAAAAACATGCTTGAAAAAGTATCAACGTGACATATTAACGCGCGCAGAGCGTAGGCGACTTCAAGCGTGTTTTCAACCATTTTTGTTTCTCAAGCGTTACACGTGTGGATTGAGCAAAATGGATATTTTTAGCGTTGAATTATCTTCCAAGGAATTGATACGGAATTTCTAGGACAAGGAAAAAGCTTCTAGGACAAGGAAAAGCTAAAAAAGGGCGAAACTGGTAATTTTTTAGGGAGAATAACTCAAAAGATAAATTCCGTTTTAAAAACTGATTCCATGTAAACATTTGGTGGTACTAATGCCTGCCACAGCAGAATAAATTGTAAATGATAGGTGCTTTCATCCCAAGATTTCCTGTTTCGCGCTGTTTCTTACATAAATGGCAAAAAATGCGTCTAAAGTTTTTTTATAAAAAAAATTCTTAGGTTGTGGAACGACAAAAGGTGTATGGTATAGTTATTTCGACACCTAAGATCTTAGTTTTAACCCTAAAAGCTGACGAATTCATATTTCAGGGCACATTTTGGAGTCTGCTTTGTAGGCACTTGTGGCTTAATGTAATTTAGCATTTCTGAGCAGAGGATCTTGAGGTATGATTTGCAGAAATGATATGTAAGTGGTTGGAAATCTACTTAAAGTTGTTAAAAATGGTTGCTATGCTATGCTATGGGCGTTGGAGTTTTTTTCGCTGGTAGCAAAAATACCGGACTACAACCTCGTCCCCAGGGCATCTTGTATCTTTTCTGACCCCGGGACGGCGATACGAACATGGCCCTGGAGGAGGCCTCGTCACGTGACCCTCCAATACACAGTTTTTCTGTGTGTAATATTTAATGAGATTTGTCTCAATTAACCAAAGTTTTATATATAACCTTGCAGAGCTAAGCGAGCTCGGCGTTTTACGTCACAGATACGTGCGGCGAGTTTGTATTGATTCCTCTCATACGCAACACACAAACTGCTCGCATATTGCCCTTGATTGTTTTCTAAATGTATAAATATACAATCATGTTATTTAGGCTGGCTGCTGTTTACTAGAAGAAATTCAAGCAATTTAGTTATGTGCATTTTACTGAATTGGTTGGCTAGCAAGCACTGGGTTGCAAAACTTGTAGCTAGGGGAAACTTGGAAATTGGTAAATGATTTGCCCACCTGACCATAGCACTTCGTTGGTTCTCTAAGGTACAAATATGGCTACATAATTTTCAAATGGTCGTGTCATTCTAGGTGCCTAACTGAAAGTAGCTAGGCAGAAATTTAACTTCATATTAAAACATTTACATTTTTTATTCCTTTTGGCTGAACTTTAGAATTCTCATTTACTTTACTGTAAGTTCATATCTGTGTCTGCATTAACTGCTTTTATGATGATTTTGCTGTACGAGTCCCAAAGTTGCTTTTTTATTATTTTTTTGTATAAAATTTATTTAAACAATAATTAACTGAAACTGAATTCGTATATGGTGGACTCACTGCTTGCAGTTATATTGGGTGAAAAAGGCTTCAAAAAAGTATTTACTTTAGAAGTCTTTTTTGCTTTTACATTTGTGGCCTTAACATTTCCAAAAAGCCACCCATTACTGATAAGTTCTGCTTTTTCTTTCCTAATGACATGTTTTTAAAAACCTTACAGCCTTTTTTATTTTTTACTCAACAAGCTCACATTTTATTGCACACACAGATATACAAAAATAAGTCCACATGTGATCTGTTTTGTCGATTCAATGTATCACTGCCTTAATAGTTTAGAAAAGAATTGGTATACGACTTTACCAACAGCAAAGTATTGCTACCTTAAAAGAATAAATGTTTGGGGAATAATTATTTGGGAAATTTTTTGGGGATTTTGGACCAAAATTAGTTCCATAAAGTTTTAGAGCTCATCAAAATTCTGCTGCTGTTCAAAAAACGATTTTTTAATTGATATATACATCTATTTATTGTTATTATTGTGCTTGGAAAATATTTAAAATGCCAAACTAGCTAACCGTGAAGATTAATTCAGTATTCTCATAAGAGCATCCAATCACAAAAATATATCAGCAAAAAGATATTCTTTGCAACTAAATTTTCGTTTACTGGCATAATTTTAGGTTGAATCTTATCTGACCTATTTCTGAGGTTAGAATAGCTTTTAAAATTTTCTGAACCTGTATCTTAGTCAAAATTGATATGCTGTCAAAAACGGCTTATCGGCGTCTCTGAAAAGGGCTAAAGTCTGAAACTCAGAAAGTATGATGATAATAGAACTATTTTTGGCTCAATTTCATCAACCAATCTAAAACCATATCATACCAAATCTCAAGTCAATATTTTAATTTTTACTGAAGTTATGGGACGCTATATATACTATATACTCGGTTTAGACTTTTTTTGTTATTTTTTTATGTTCA
>JASGCC010003157.1:0-25079 GCA_030067915.1 Hydractinia echinata | reverse complement strand
GGGATTTACGGGAAATCGCGGGTTTTCGGTTGCCGGCGATTAAACTGCTTTCATTCGGCGTCTCATCAAAAAATGAAAACATTTTTGAAAACTACAAGTCTCATGGGTTTTAGTGGTGAAAAATAATTTTAAAAATCGTTCGGGAAATGAGTTTACTCCCTGGGTACTTTCTTTGTATACATTCCACTATACGGGCCGAGCCCGGGATTTACGGGAAATCGCGGGTTTTCGGTTGCCGGATTAAACTGCTTTCATTCGGCGTCTCATCAAAAATGAAATTTTTGAAAATACAAGTCTCATGGTTTTAGTGTGAAAAATAATTTTAAAAATCGTTCGGGAAATGAGTTTACTCCCTGGTTACTTTCTTTGTATATATTCCACTATACGAGATTTACGGGAAATCGCGGGTTTTCGGTTGCCGGCGATTAAACTGCTTTCATTCGGCGTCTCATCAAAAATGAAAACATTTTTGAAAACTACAAGTCTCATGGGTTTTAGTGGTGAAAAAATAATTTTAAAAATCGTTCGGAAATGAGTTTACTCCCTGCTACTTTCTTTGTATACATTCCACTATACGGCCGAGCCCGGGATTTACGGGAAATCGCGGGTTTTCGGTTGCCGGCGATTAAACTGCTTTCATTCGGCGTCTCATCAAAAATGAAAACATTTTTGAAAACTACAAGTCTCATGGTTTTAGTGGTGAAAAAATAATTTTAAAAAATCGTTCGGGAAATGAGTTTACTCCCTGGTACTTTCTTTGTATACATTCCACTATACGGGCCGAGCCGGGATTTACGGGAAATCGCGGGTTTTCGGTTGCCGGCGATTAAACTGCTTTCATTCGGCGTCTCATCAAAAATGAAAACATTTTTGAAAACTACAAGTCTCATGGGTTTTAGTGGTGAAAAAAATAATTTTAAAAATCGTTCGGGAAATGAGTTTACTCCCTGGTACTTTCTTTGTATACATTCCACTATACGGGCCGAGCCGGGATTTACGGGAAATCGCGGGTTTTCGGTTGCCGGCGATTAAACTGCTTTCATTCGGCGTCTCATCAAAAATGAAAATATTTTTGAAAACTACAAGTCTCATGGTTTTAGTGGTGAAAAAATAATTTTAAAAATCGTTCGGGAAATGAGTTTACTCCTGGGTTACTTTCTTTGTATACATTCCACTATACGGGATTTACGGGAAATCGCGGGTTTTCGGTTGCCGGCGATTAAACTGCTTTCATTCGGCGTCTCATCAAAAATGAAAATTTTTGAAAACTACAAGTCTCATGAGTGGTGAAAAATAATTTTAAAAATCGTTCGGGAAATGAGTTTACTCCCTCTTACTTTCTTTGTATACATTCCACTACGGGCCGAGCGGGATTTACGGGAAATCGCGGGTTTTCGGTTGCCGGCGATTAAACTGCTTTCATTCGGCGTCTCATCAAAAATGAAAACATTTTTGAAAACTACAAGTCTCATGGGTTTTAGTGGTGAAAAAATAATTTTAAAAATCGTTCGGGAAATGAGTTTACTCCTGCTTACTTTCTTTGTATACATTCCACTATACCCGGGATTTACGGGAAATCGCGGGTTTTCGGTTGCCGGCGATTAAACTGCTTTCATTCGGCGTCTCATCAAAAATGAAAACATTTTTGAAAACTACAAGTCTCATGGTTTTAGTGGTGAAAAAATAATTTTAAAAATCGTTCGGGAAATGAGTTTACTCCCTGCTTACTTTCTTTGTATATATTCCACTATACGGGATTTACGGGAAATCGCGGGTTTTCGGTTGCCGGCGATTAAACTGCTTTCATTCGGCGTCTCATCAAAAATGAAAACATTTTTGAAAACTACAAGTCTCATGGGTTTTAGTGGTGAAAAAATAATTTTAAAAATCGTTCGGGAAATGAGTTTACTCCCTGCTACTTTCTTTGTATACATTCCACTATACGGGAGCCCGGGATTTACGGGAAATCGCGGGTTTTCGGTTGCCGGCGATTAAACTGCTTTCATTCGGCGTCTCATCAAAAATGAAAACATTTTTGAAAACTACAAGTCTCATGGGTTTTAGTGGTGAAAAAATAATTTTAAAAATCGTTCGGGAAATGAGTTTACTCCCTGCTACTTTCTTTGTATACATTCCACTATACGGGCCGAGCCCGGGATTTACGGGAAATCGCGGGTTTTCGGTTGCCGGCGATTAAACTGCTTTCATTCGGCGTCTCATCAAAAATGAAAAATTTTTGAAAACTACAAGTCTCATGGGTTTTAGTGGTGAAAAAATAATTTTAAAAATCGTTCGGGAAATGAGTTTACTCCCTGCTACTTTCTTTGTATACATTCCACTATACGGGATTTACGGGAAATCGCGGGTTTTCGGTTGCCGGCGATTAAACTGCTTTCATTCGGCGTCTCATCAAAAATGAAAACATTTTTGAAAACTACAAGTCTCATGGGTTTTAGTGGTGAAAAAATAATTTTAAAAATCGTTCGGGAAATGAGTTTACTCCCTGCTTACTTTCTTTGTATACATTCCACTATACGAGGATTTACGGGAAATCGCGGGTTTTCGGTTGCCGGCGATTAAACTGCTTTCATTCGGCGTCTCATCAAAAATGAAAACATTTTTGAAAACTACAAGTCTCATGGGTTTTAGTGGTGAAAAAATAATTTTAAAAATCGTTCGGGAAATGAGTTTACTCCCTGCTACTTTCTTTGTATACATTCCACTATACCGAGCATTTACGGGAAATCGCGGGTTTTCGGTTGCCGGCGATTAAACTGCTTTCATTCGGCGTCTCATCAAAAATGAAAACATTTTTGAAAACTACAAGTCTCATGGGTTTTAGTGGTGAAAAAATAATTTTAAAAATCGTTCGGGAAATGAGTTTACTCCCTGCTTACTTTCTTTGTATACATTCCACTATACGGGATTTACGGGAAATCGCGGGTTTTCGGTTGCCGGCGATTAAACTGCTTTCATTCGGCGTCTCATCAAAAATGAAAACATTTTTGAAAACTACAAGTCTCATGGTTTTAGTGGTGAAAAAATAATTTTAAAAATCGTTCGGGAAATGAGTTTACTCCCTGCTACTTTCTTTGTATACATTCCACTATACGGGCCGAGCCCGGGATTTACGGGAAATCGCGGGTTTTCGGTTGCCGGCGATTAAACTGCTTTCATTCGGCGTCTCATCAAAAATGAAAACATTTTTGAAAACTACAAGTCTCATGGTTTTAGTGGTGAAAAAATAATTTTAAAAATCGTTCGGGAAATGAGTTTACTCCCTTACTTTCTTTGTATACATTCCACTATACGGGCCGAGCCGGGATTTACGGGAAATCGCGGGTTTTCGGTTGCCGGCGATTAAACTGCTTTCATTCGGCGTCTCATCAAAAATGAAAAATTTTTGAAAACTACAAGTCTCATGGGTTTTAGTGGTGAAAAAATAATTTTAAAAATCGTTCGGGAAATGAGTTTACTCCCTGCTACTTTCTTTGTATACATTCCACTATACGGGATTTACGGGAAATCGCGGGTTTTCGGTTGCCGGCGATTAAACTGCTTTCATTCGGCGTCTCATCAAAAATGAAAACATTTTTGAAAACTACAAGTCTCATGGGTTTTAGTGGTGAAAAAATAATTTTAAAAATCGTTCGGGAAATGAGTTTACTCCCTGCTTACTTTCTTTGTATACATTCCACTATACGGGATTTACGGGAAATCGCGGGTTTTCGGTTGCCGGCGATTAAACTGCTTTCATTCGGCGTCTCATCAAAAATGAAAATTTTTGAAAACTACAAGTCTCATGGGTTTTAGTGGTGAAAAAATAATTTTAAAAATCGTTCGGGAAATGAGTTTACTCCCTGCTTACTTTCTTTGTATACATTCCACTATACGGGAGCCCGGGATTTACGGGAAATCGCGGGTTTTCGGTTGCCGGCGATTAAACTGCTTTCATTCGGCGTCTCATCAAAAATGAAAACATTTTTGAAAACTACAAGTCTCATGGGTTTTAGTGGTGAAAAAATAATTTTAAAAATCGTTTGGGAAATGAGTTTACTCCCTGCTTACTTTCTTTGTATATATTCCACTATACGGGATTTACGGGAAATCGCGGGTTTTCGGTTGCCGGCGATTAAACTGCTTTCATTCGGCGTCTCATCAAAAATGAAAACATTTTTGAAAACTACAAGTCTCATGGGTTTTAGTGGTGAAAAAATAATTTTAAAAATCGTTCGGGAAATGAGTTTACTCCCTGCTTACTTTCTTTGTATACATTCCACTATACGAGATTTACGGGAAATCGCGGGTTTTCGGTTGCCGGCGATTAAACTGCTTTCATTCGGCGTCTCATCAAAAATGAAAACATTTTTGAAAACTACAAGTCTCATGGTTTTAGTGGTGAAAAAATAATTTTAAAAATCGTTCGGGAAATGAGTTTACTCCTGGTACTTTCTTTGTATACATTCCACTATACGGGCCGAGCCGGGATTTACGGGAAATCGCGGGTTTTCGGTTGCCGGCGATTAAACTGCTTTCATTCGGCGTCTCATCAAAAATGAAAACATTTTTGAAAACTACAAGTCTCATGGGTTTTAGTGGTGAAAAAATAATTTTAAAAATCGTTCGGGAAATGAGTTTACTCCCTGGGTACTTTCTTTGTATACATTCCACTATACGGGCCGAGCCCGGGATTTACGGGAAATCGCGGGTTTTCGGTTGCCGGAGATTAAACTGCTTTCATTCGGCGTCTCATCAAAAATGAAAATTTTTGAAAACTACAAGTCTCATGGGTTTTAGTGGTGAAAAAATAATTTTAAAAATCGTTCGGGAAATGAGTTTACTCCCTGGGTACTTTCTTTGTATACATTCCACTATACGGGCCGAGCCCGGGATTTACGGGAAATCGCGGGTTTTCGGTTGCCGGAGATTAAACTGCTTTCATTCGGCGTCTCATCAAAAATGAAAATTTTTTGAAAACTACAAGTCTCATGGTTTTAGTGGTGAAAAAATAATTTTAAAAATCGTTCGGGAAATGAGTTTACTCCTGCTTATACTTTGTATACATTACGCAGCGGGATTTACGGGAAATCGCGGGTTTTCGGTTGCCGGCGATTAAACTGCTTTCATTCGTCTCATCAAAAATGAAAACATTTTTGAAAACTACAAGTCTCATGGGTTTTAGTGGTGAAAAAATAATTTTAAAAATCGTTCGGGAAATGAGTTTACTCCCTGCTTACTTTCTTTGTATACATTCCACTATACGGGATTTACGGGAAATCGCGGGTTTTCGGTTGCCGGCGATTAAACTGCTTTCATTCGGCGTCTCATCAAAAATGAAACATTTTTGAAAACTACAAGTCTCATGGGTTTTAGTGGTGAAAAAATAATTTTAAAAATCGTTTGGGAAATGAGTTTACTCCCTGCTTACTTTCTTTGTATATATTCCACTATACGAGATTTACGGGAAATCGCGGGTTTTCGGTTGCCGGCGATTAAACTGCTTTCATTCGGCGTCTCATCAAAAATGAAAACATTTTTGAAAACTACAAGTCTCATGGGTTTTAGTGGTGAAAAAATAATTTTAAAAATCGTTCGGGAAATGAGTTTACTCCCTGCTTACTTTCTTTGTATACATTCCACTATACGGGATATTTACGGGAAATCGCGGGTTTTCGGTTGCCGGCGATTAAACTGCTTTCATTCGGCGTCTCATCAAAAATGAAAACATTTTTGAAAACTACAAGTCTCATGGGTTTTAGTGGTGAAAAAATAATTTTAAAAATCGTTCGGGAAATGAGTTTACTCCCTGCTTACTTTCTTTGTATATTCCACTATACGGGATTTACGGGAAATCGCGGGTTTTCGGTTGCCGGCGATTAAACTGCTTTCATTCGGCGTCTCATCAAAAATGAAAACATTTTTGAAAACTACAAGTCTCATGGGTTTTAGTGGTGAAAAAATAATTTTAAAAATCGTTCGGGAAATGAGTTTACTCCCTGCTTACTTTCTTTGTATATATTCCACTATACGAGATTTACGGGAAATCGCGGGTTTTCGGTTGCCGGCGATTAAACTGCTTTCATTCGGCGTCTCATCAAAAATGAAAACATTTTTGAAAACTACAAGTCTCATGGTTTTAGTGGTGAAAAAATAATTTTAAAAATCGTTCGGGAAATGAGTTTACTCCTGCTACTTTCTTTGTATACATTCCACTATACGGCGAGCCCGGGATTTACGGGAAATCGCGGGTTTTCGGTTGCCGGCGATTAAACTGCTTTCATTCGGCGTCTCATCAAAAATGAAAACATTTTTGAAAACTACAAGTCTCATGGTTTTAGTGGTGAAAAAATAATTTTAAAAATCGTTCGGGAAATGAGTTTACTCCTGGTACTTTCTTTGTATACATTCCACTATACGGCCGAGCCCGGGATTTACGGGAAATCGCGGGTTTTCGGTTGCCGGAGATTAAACTGCTTTCATTCGGCGTCTCATCAAAAATGAAAATATTTTTGAAAATACAAGTCTCATGGGTTTTAGTGGTGAAAAAATAATTTTAAAAATCGTTCGGGAAATGAGTTTACTCCCTGGGTACTTTCTTTGTATACATTCCACTATACGGGCCGAGCCCGGGATTTACGGGAAATCGCGGGTTTTGGTTGCCGGAGATTAAACTGGTTTCATTCGGCGTCTCATCAAAAATGAAAACATTTTTGAAAACTACAAGTCTCATGAGTTTTAGTGGTGAAAAAAATAATTTTAAAAATCGTTCGGGAAATGAGTTTACTCACTGCTTACTTCTTTGTATACATTCGACTATACGGGATTTACGGGAAATCGCGGGTTTTCGGTTGCCGGCGATTAAACTGCTTTCATTCGGCGTCTCATCAAAAATGAAAACATTTTTGAAAACTACAAGTCTCATGGGTTTTAGTGGTGCAAAAATAATTTTAAAAATCGTTCGGGAAATGAGTTTACTCTCTGGGTACTTTCTTTGTATACATTCCACTGAGGCCGAGCCGGGATTTACGGGAAATCGCGGGTTTTCGGTTGCCGGAGATTAAACTGCTTTCATTCGGCGTCTCATCAAAAATGAAAACATTTTTGAAAACTACAAGTCTCATGGGTTTTAGTGGTGAAAAAATAATTTTAAAAATCGTTCGGGAAATGAGTTTACTCCCTGCTTACTTTCTTGTATACATTCCACTATACGGGATTTACGGGAAATCGCGGGTTTTCGGTTGCCGGCGATTAAACTGCTTTCATTCGGCGTCTCATCAAAAATGAAAATCATTTTTGAAAACTACAAGTCTCATGGGTTTTAGTGGTGAAAAAATAATTTTAAAAAATCGTTCGGGAAATGAGTTTACTCCCTGCTTACTTTCTTTGTATACATTCCACTGACGGGCCGAGCCGGGATTTACGGGAAATCGCGGGTTTTCGGTTGCCGGCGATTAAACTGCTTTCATTCGGCGTCTCATCAAAAATGAAAACATTTTTGAAAAACTACAAGTCTCATGGAGTTTTAGTGGTGAAAAAATAATTTTAAAAAATCGTTCGGGAAATGAGTTTACTCCTGCTTACTTTCTTTGTATACATTCCACTATAACGACGGATTTACGGGAAATCGCGGGTTTTCGGTTGCCGGCGATTAAACTGCTTTCATTCGGCGTCTCATCAAAAATGAAAACATTTTTTGAAAACTACAAGTCTCATGAGTTTTAGTGGTGAAAAAATAATTTTAAAAAGTCGTTCGGGAAATGAGTTTACTCCCTGGTACTTTCTTTGTATACATTCCACTATACGGCCGAGCCCGGGATTTACGGGAAATCGCGGGTTTTGGGTTGCCGGCGATTAAACTGCTTTCATTCGGCGTCTCATCAAAAATGAAAACATTTTTGAAAACTACAAGTCTCATGGGTTTTAGTGGTGAAAAAATAATTTTAAAAATCGTTCGGGAAATGAGTTTACTCCCTGCTTACTTTCTTTGTATACATTCGACTATACGGGATTTACGGGAAATCGCGGGTTTTCGGTTGCCGGCGATTAAACTGCTTTCATTCGGCGTCTCATCAAAAATGAAAACATTTTTGAAAACTACAAGTCTCATGGGTTTTAGTGGTGCAAAAATAATTTTAAAAATCGTTCGGGAAATGAGTTTACTCTCTGGGTACTTTCTTTGTATACATTCCACTGAACGGGCCGAGCCCGGGATTTACGGGAAATCGCGGGTTTTCGGTTTCCGGAGATTAAACTGGTTTCATTCGGCGTTTCATCAAAAATGAAAATATTTTTGAAAACTGCAAGTCTCATGAGTTTTAGTGGTGAAAAAATAATTTTAAAAATCGTTCGGGAAATGAGTTTACTCCCTGCTTACTTTCTTTGTATACATTCGACTATACGGGCCGAGTCCGGGATTTACGGGAAATCGCGGGTTTTCGGTTGCCGGCGATTAAACTGCTTTCATTCGGCGTCTCATCAAAAATGAAAACATTTTTGAAAACTACAAGTCTCATGGTTTTAGTGGTGCAAAAAATAATTTTAAAATCGTTCGGGAAATGAGTTTACTCTCTGGTTACTTTCTTTGTATACATTCCACTGAACGGCCGAGCCGGATTACGGGAAATCGCGGGTTTTCGGTTTGCCGGCGATTAAACTGCTTTCATTCGGCGTCTCATCAAAAATGAAAAACATTTTGAAAACTACAAGTCTCATGGGTTTTAGTGGTGAAAAAATAATTTTAAAAAATCGTTTTGGGAAATGAGTTACTCCCTGCTTACTTTCTTTGTATATATTCCACTATACGGGATTTACGGGAAATCGCGGGTTTTTCGGTTGCCGGCGATTAAACTGCTTTCATTCGGCGTCTCATCAAAAATGAAAACATTTTTGAAAACTACAAGTCTCATGAGTTTTAGTGGTGAAAAAATAATTTTAAAAATCGTTTGGGAAATGAAGTTTACTCCCTGCTTACTTTCTTTGTATATATTCCACTATACGGGATTTACGGGAAATCGCGGGTTTTCGGTTGCCGGCGATTAAACTGCTTTCATTCGGCGTCTCATCAAAAATGAAAACATTTTTGAAAACTACAAGTCTCATGGGTTTAGTGGTGAAAAAATAATTTAAAAATCGTTCGGGAAATGAGTTTACTCCCTGGGTACTTTCTTTGTATACATTCCACTATACGGCCGAGCCCGGATTTACGGGAAATCGCGGGTTTCGGTTGCCGGCGATTAAACTGCTTTCATTCGGCGTCTCATCAAAAATGAAAACATTTTTGAAAACTACAAGTCTCATGGGTTTTAGTGGTGAAAAAATAATTTTAAAAATCGTTCGGGAAATGAGTTTAACTCCCTGGGTACTTTCTTTGTATACATTCCACTATACGGGCCGAGCCCGGATTTACGGGAAATCGCGGGTTTTCGGTTTCCGGAGATTAAACTGGTTTCATTCGGCGTCTCATCAAAAATGAAAATATTTTTGAAAACTGCAAGTCTCATGAGTTTTAGTGGTGAAAAAATAATTTTAAAAATCGTTCGGGAAATGAGTTTACTCACTGCTTACTTTCTTTGTATATATTCGACTATACGGGATTTACGGGAAATCGCGGGTTTTCGGTTGCCGGCGATTAAACTGCTTTCATTCGGCGTCTCATCAAAAATGAAAACATTTTTGAAAACTACAAGTCTCATGGGTTTTAGTGGTGAAAAAATAATTTTAAAAATCGTTCGGGAAATGAGTTTACTCCCTGCTTACTTTCTTTGTATATATTCCACTATACGGGATTTACGGGAAATCGCGGGTTTTCGGTTGCCGGCGATTAAACTGCTTTCATTCGGCGTCTCATCAAAAATGAAAACATTTTTTGAAAACTACAAGTCTCATGGGTTTTAGTGGTGAAAAAATAATTTTAAAAATCGTTCGGGAAATGAGTTTACTCCCCTGCTTACTTTCTTTGTATACATTCCACTATACGGAGGATTTACGGGAAATCGCGGGTTTTCGGTTGCCGGCGATTAAACTGCTTTCATTCGGCGTCTCATCAAAAATGAAAACATTTTTGAAAAACTACAAGACTCATGGGTTTTAGTGGTGAAAAAATAATTTTAAAAATCGTTCGGGAAATGAGTTTACTCCCTGGGTACTTTCTTTGTATACATTCCACTATACGGCCGAGCCCGGCATTTACGGGAAATCGCGGGTTTTCGGTTTCCGGCGATTAAACTGCTTTCATTCGGCGTCTCATCAAAAATGAAAACATTTTTGAAAACTACAAGTCTCATGGGTTTTAGTGGTGAAAAAATAATTTTAAAAATCGTTTGGGAAATGAGTTTACTCACTGCTTATTTTCTTTGTATACATTCGACTATACGGGATTTACGGGAAATCGCGGGTTTTCGGTTGCCGGCGATTAAACTGCTCTCATGCAGCGTCTCATCAAAAATGAAAACATTTTTGAAAATTACAAGTCTCATGGGTTTTAGTGGTGCAAAAATAATTTTAAAAATCGTTCGGGAAATGAGTTTACTCCCTGGGTACTTTCTTTGTATACATTCCACTGAACGGGCCGAGCCCGGGATTTACGGGAAATCGCGGGTTTTCGGTTGCCGGAGATTAAACTGCTTTCATTCGGCGTCTCATCAAAAATGAAAACATTTTTGAAAACTACAAGTCTCATGGGTTTTAGTGGTGAAAAAATAATTTTAAAAATCGTTCGGGAAATGAGTTTACTCCCTGGGTACTTTCTTTGTATACATTCCACTATACGGCGGCCGATTTACGGGAAATCGCGGGTTTTCGGTTGCCGGCGATTAAACTGCTTTCATTCGGCGTCTCATCAAAAATGAAAACATTTTTTGAAAAACTACAAGTCTCATGGGTTTTAGTGGTGAAAAAATAATTTTAAAAATCGTTTGGGAAATGAGATTTACTCCCTGCTTACTTTCTTTGTATACATTCCACTATACGGGATTTACGGGAAATCGCGGGTTTTCGGTTGCCGGCGATTAAACTGCTTTCATTCGGCGTCTCATCAAAAATGAAAACATTTTTGAAAACTACAAGTCTCATGGTTTTAGTGGTGAAAAAATAATTTTAAAAATCGTTCGGGAAATGAGTTTACTCCCTTGGGTACTTTCTTTGTATACATTCCACTATACGGGCCGAGCCCGGGATTTACGGGAAATCGCGGGTTTTTGGGTTGCCGGAGATTAAACTGGTTTCATTCGGCGTCTCATCAAAAATGAAAACATTTTTGAAAACTACAAGTCTCATGGGTTTTAGTGGTGAAAAAATAATTTAAAAATCGTTCGGAAATGAGTTTACTCCCTGGGTACTTTCTTTGTATACATTCCACTAACGGGCCGAGCCCGGGATTTACGGGAAAATCGCGGGTTTTCGGTTGCCGGAGATTAAACTGGCTTTCATTCGGCGTCTCATCAAAAATGAAAAACATTTTTGAAAACTACAAGTCTCATGGGTTTTAGTGGTGAAAAATAATTTTAAAAATCGTTCGGGAAATGAGTTTACTCCTGCTTACTTTCTTGTATATATTCCACTATACGGGATTTACGGGAAATCGCGGGTTTTCGGTTGCCGGCGATTAAAACTGCTTTCATTCGGCGTCTCATCAAAAATGAAAACATTTTTGAAAACTACAAAGTCTCATGGGTTTTTAGTGGTGAAAAATAATTTTAAAAATCGTTCGGGAAATGAGTTTACTCCCTGCTTACTTTCTTTGTATATATTCCACTATACGAGGATTTACGGGAAATCGCGGGTTTTCGGTTGCCGGCGATTAAACTGCTTTCATTCGGCGTCTCATCAAAAATGAAAACATTTTTGAAAACTACAAGTCTCATGGGTTTTAGTGGTGAAAAAATAATTTTAAAAATCGTTCGGGAAATGAGTTTACTCCCTGCTACTTTCTTTGTATACATTCCACTATACGGGCCGAGCCATTTACGGGAAATCGCGGGTTTTCGGTTGCCGGCGATTAAACTGCTTTCATTCGGCGTCTCATCAAAAATGAAAACATTTTTGAAAACTACAAGTCTCATGGGTTTTAGTGGTGAAAAAATAATTTTAAAAATCGTTCGGGAAATGAGTTTACTCCCTGCTTACTTTCTTTGTATATATTCCACTATACGGGATTTACGGGAAATCGCGGGTTTTCGGTTGCCGGCGATTAAACTGCTTTCATTCGGCGTCTCATCAAAAATGAAAACATTTTTGAAAACTACAAGTCTCATGGGTTTTAGTGGTGAAAAAATAATTTTAAAAATCGTTCGGGAAATGAGTTTACTCCTGCTTACTTTCTTTGTATACATTCCACTATACGGGCCGGATTTACGGGAAATCGCGGGTTTTCGGTTGCCGGCGATTAAACTGGCTTTCATTCGGCGTCTCATCAAAAATGAAAATATTTTTGAAAAGTACAAGTCTCATGGGTTTTAGTGGTGAAAAAATAATTTTAAAAATCGTTTGGGAAATGAATTTACTCCCTGCTTACTTTCTTTGTATATATTCCACTATACGCGGATTTACGGGAAATCGCGGGTTTTCGGTTGCCGGCGATTAAACTGCTTTCATTCGGCGTCTCATCAAAAATGAAAACATTTTTGAAAACTACAAGTCTCATGGGTTTTAGTGGTGAAAAAATAATTTTAAAAATCGTTCGGGAAATGAGTTTACCCCCTGCTTACTTTCTTTGTATATATTCCACTATACGAGATTTACGGGAAATCGCGGGTTTTCGGTTGCCGGCGATTAAACTGCTTTCATTCGGCGTCTCATCAAAAATGAAAACATTTTTGAAAACTACAAGTCTCATGGGTTTTAGTGGTGAAAAAATAATTTTAAAAATCGTTCGGGAAATGAGTTTACTCCCTGGTACTTTCTTTGTATACATTCCACTATACGGCCGAGCCGGATTTACGGGAAATCGCGGGTTTTCGGTTGCCGGCGATTAAACTGCTTTCATTCGGCGTCTCATCAAAAATGAAAACATTTTTGAAAACTACAAGTCTCATGGGTTTTAGTGGTGAAAAAATAATTTTAAAAATCGTTTGGGAAATGAGTTTACTCCCTGCTTACTTTCTTTGTATATATTCCACTATACGGGATTTACGGGAAATCGCGGGTTTTCGGTTGCCGGCGATTAAACTGCTTTCATTCGGCGTCTCATCAAAAATGAAAACATTTTGGAAAACTACAAGTCTCATGGGTTTTAGTGGTGAAAAAATAATTTTAAAAATCGTTCGGGAAATGAGTTTACTCCCTGCTTACTTTCTTTGTATATATTCCACTATACGAGATTTACGGGAAATCGCGGGTTTTCGGTTGCCGGCGATTAAACTGCTTTCATTCGGCGTCTCATCAAAAATGAAAACATTTTTGAAAACTACAAGACTCATGAGTTTTAGTGGTGAAAAAATAATTTTAAAAGTCGTTCGAGAAATGAGTTTACTCTCTGGGTACTTTCTTTGTATACATTCCAATATACGTGCCGAGCCCGGGATTTACGGGAAATCGCGGGTTTTGGGTTGCCGGCGATTAAACTGCTTTCATTCGGCGTCTCATCAAAAATGAAAACATTTTTGAAAACTACAAGTCTCATGGGTTTTAGTGGTGATAAAAAATAAATTAAAAAATCGTTCGGGAAATGAGTTTACTCCCTCGGTACTTTCTTTGTATACATTCCACTATACGGGCCGAGCCCGGGATTTACGGGAAATCGCGGGTTTTCGGTTGCCGGAGATTAAACTGGTTTCATTCGGCGTCTCCTCAAAAATGAAAATATTTTTGAAAAGTACAAGTCTCATGGGTTTTAGTGGTGAAAAAATAATTTTAAAAATCGTTCGGGAAATAAGTTTACTCCCTGGGTACTTTCTTTGTATACATTCCACTAAACGGGCCGAGCCCGGGATTTACGGGAAATCGCGGGTTTTTGGTTTCCGGAGATTAAACTGGTTTCATTCGGCGTCTCATCAAAAATAAAAATATTTTTGAAAACTGCAAGCCTCATGAGTTTTATTGGTGAAAAAATAATTTTAAAAATCGTTCGGGAAATGAGTTTACTCACTGCTTATTTTCTTTGTATACATTCGACTATACGGGATTTACGGGAAATCGCGGGTTTTCGGTTGCCGGCGATTAAACTGCTTTCATTCGGCGTCTCATCAAAAATGAAAACATTTTTGAAAACTACAAGTCTCATGGGTTTTAGTGGTGCAAAAATAATTTTAAAAATCGTGCGGGAAATGAATTTACTCCCTGCTTACTTTCTTTGTATATATTCCACTATACGGGATTTACGGGAAATCGCGGGTTTTCGGTTGCCGGCGATTAAACTGCTTTCATTCGGCGTCTCATCAAAAATGAAAACATTTTTGAAAACTACAAGTCTCATGGGTTTTAGTGGTGAAAAAATAATTTTAAAAATCGTTCGGGAAATGAGTTTACCCCCTGCTTACTTTCTTTGTATATATTCCACTATACGAGATTTACGGGAAATCGCGGGTTTTCGGTTGCCGGCGATTAAACTGCTTTCATTCGGCGTCTCATCAAAAATGAAAACATTTTTGAAAACTACAAGACTCATGGGTTTTAGTGGTGAAAAAATAATTTTAAAAATCGTTCGGGAAATGAGTTTACTCCCTGGGTACTTTCTTTGTATACATTCCACTATACGGGCCGAGCCCGGCATTTACGGGAAATCGCGGGTTTTCGGTTGCCGGCGATTAAACTGCTTTCATTCGGCGTCTCATCAAAAATGAAAACATTTTTGAAAACTACAAGTCTCATGGGTTTTAGTGGTGATAAAAAATAAATTAAAAAATCGTTCGGGAAATGAGTTTACTCCCTCGGTACTTTCTTTGTATACATTCCACTATACGGGCCGAGCCCGGGATTTACGGGAAATCGCGGGTTTTTCGGTTGCCGGAGATTAAACTGGTTTCATTCGGCGTCTCCTCAAAAATGAAAATATTTTTGAAAAGTACAAGTCTCATGGGTTTTAGTGGTGAAAAAATAATTTTAAAAATCGTTCGGGAAATGAAGTTTACTCCCTGGGTTACTTTCTTTGTATACATTCCACTAAACGGCCGAGCCGGGATTTACGGGAAATCGCGGGTTTTTCGGTTTGCCGGCGATTAAACTGCTTTCATTCGGCGTCTCATCAAAAATGAAAACATTTTTGAAAACTGCAAGCCTCATGAGTTTTATTGGTGAAAAAATAATTTTAAAAATCGTTCGGGAAATGAGTTTACTCACTGCTTATTTTCTTTGTATACATTCGACTATACGGGATTTACGGGAAATCGCGGGTTTTCGGTTGCCGGCGATTAAACTGCTTTCATTCGGCGTCTCATCAAAAATGAAAACATTTTTGAAAACTACAAGTCTCATGGGTTTTAGTGGTGAAAAAATAATTTTAAAAATCGTTCGGGAAATGAGTTTACTCCCTGGGTACTTTCTTTGTATACATTCCACTATACGGGCCGAGCCCGGGATTTACGGGAAATCGCGGGTTTTCGGTTGCCGGCGATTAAACTGCTTTCATTCGGCGTCTCATCAAAAATGAAAACATTTTTGAAAACTACAAGTCTCATGGGTTTTAGTGGTGAAAAAATAATTTTAAAAATCGTTTGGGAAATGAGGTTACTCCCTGCTTACTTTCTTTGTATATATTCCACTATACGGGATTTACGGGAAATCGCGGGTTTTCGGTTGCCGGCGATTAAACTGCTTTCATTCGGCGTCTCATCAAAAATGAAAACATTTTTGAAAACTACAAGTCTCATGGGTTTTAGTGGTGAAAAAATAATTTTAAAAATCGTTCGGGAAATGAGTTTACTCCCTGCTTACTTTCTTTGTATACATTCCACTATACGGGGATTTACGGGAAATCGCGGGTTTTCGGTTGCCGGCGATTAAACTGCTTTCATTCGGCGTCTCATCAAAAATGAAAACATTTTTGAAAACTACAAGTCTCATGGGTTTTAGTGGTGAAAAAATAATTTTAAAAATCGTTCGGAAATGAGTTTACTCCCTGGTTACTTTCTTTGTATACATTCCACTATACGGCCGAGCCGGATTTACGGGAAATCGCGGGTTTTCGGTTGCCGGCGATTAAACTGCTTTCATTCGGCGTCTCATCAAAAATGAAAACATTTTGAAAACTACAAGTCTCATGGGTTTTAGTGGTGAAAAAATAATTTTAAAAATCGTTCGGGAAATGAGTTTACTCCCTGCTTACTTTCTTTGTATATATTCCACTATACCGGGATTTACGGGAAATCGCGGGTTTTCGGTTGCCGGCGATTAAACTGCTTTCATTCGGCGTCTCATCAAAAATGAAAACATTTTTGAAAACTACAAGTCTCATGGGTTTTAGTGGTGAAAAAATAATTTTAAAAATCGTTCGGGAAATGAGTTTACTCCCTGGCTACTTTCTTTGTATATATTCCACTATACGGCGGGATTTACGGGAAATCGCGGGTTTTCGGTTGCCGGCGATTAAACTGCTTTCATTCGGCGTCTCATCAAAAATGAAAACATTTTTGAAAACTACAAGTCTCATGGTTTTAGTGGTGAAAAAATAATTTTAAAAATCGTTCGGGAAATGAGTTTACTCCCTGGGTACTTTCTTTGTATATCATTCCACTATACGGCCGAGCCCGATTTACGGGAAATCGCGGGTTTTCGGTTGCCGGCGATTAAACTGCTTTCATTCGGCGTCTCATCAAAAATGAAAACATTTTTGAAAACTACAAGTCTCATGGGTTTTAGTGGTGAAAAAATAATTTAAAAATCGTTCGGGAAATGAGTTTACTCCCTGCTTACTTTCTTTGTATATATTCCACTATACGGGATTTACGGGAAATCGCGGGTTTTCGGTTGCCGGCGATTAAACTGCTTTCATTCGGCGTCTCATCAAAAATGAAAACATTTTTGAAAACTACAAGTCTCATGGTTTTAGTGGTGAAAAAATAATTTTAAAAGTCGTTCGGGAAATGAGTTTACTCCCTGCGTACTTTCTTTGTATATATTCCACTATACGGCCGACCCGGATTTACGGGAAATCGCGGGTTTTCGGTTGCCGGCGATTAAACTGCTTTCATTCGGCGTCTTCATCAAAAATGAAAACATTTTTGAAAACTACAAGTCTCATGGGTTTTAGTGGTGAAAAAATAATTTTAAAAAATCGTTCGGGAAATGAGTTTACTCCCTCGTACTTTCTTTGTATACATTCCACTATACGGCCGAGCCGGATTTACGGGAAATCGCGGGTTTTCGGTTGCCGGCGATTAAACTGCTTTCATTCGGCGTCTCATCAAAAATGAAAAATTTTTGAAAACTACAAGTCTCATGGGTTTTAGTGGTGAAAAAATAATTTTAAAAATCGTTCGGGAAATGAGTTTACTCCTGGGTACTTTCTTTGTATACATTCCACTATACGGCCGAGCCCGGATTTACGGGAAATCGCGGGTTTTGGTTGCCGGCGATTAAACTGCTTTCATTCGGCGTCTCATCAAAAATGAAAACATTTTTGAAAACTACAAGTCTCATGGGTTTTAGTGGTGAAAAAATAAATTTAAAAATCGTTCGGGAAATGAGTTTACTCCCTGGTACTTTCTTTGTATACATTCCACTATACGGGCCGAGCCCGGATTTACGGGAAATCGCGGGTTTTTCGGTTGCCGGCGATTAAACTGGTTTCATTCGGCGTCTCATCAAAAATGAAAACATTTTTGAAAATACAAGTCTCATGGGTTTTAGTGGTGAAAAAATAATTTTAAAAATCGTTCGGGAAATGAGTTTACTCCCTGCTTACTTTCTTTGTATATATTCCACTATACGGGATTTACGGGAAATCGCGGGTTTTCGGTTGCCGGCGATTAAACTGCTTTCATTCGGCGTCTCATCAAAAATGAAAACATTTTTGAAAACTACAAGTCTCATGGGTTTTAGTGGTGAAAAAATAATTTTAAAAATCGTTCGGGAAATGAGTTTACTCCCTGCTTACTTTCTTTGTATATATTCCACTATACGGGATTTACGGGAAATCGCGGGTTTTCGGTTGCCGGCGATTAAACTGCTTTCATTCGGCGTCTCATCAAAAATGAAAACATTTTTGAAAACTACAAGTCTCATGGGTTTTAGTGGTGAAAAAATAATTTTAAAAATCGTTCGGGAAATGAGTTTACTCCCTGGGTACTTTCTTTGTATACATTCCACTATACGGGCCGAGCCGATTTACGGGAAATCGCGGGTTTTCGGTTGCCGGCGATTAAACTGCTTTCATTCGGCGTCTCATCAAAAATGAAAACATTTTTGAAAACTACAAGTCTCATGGGTTTTAGTGGTGAAAAAATAATTTTAAAAATCGTTCGGGAAATGAAGTTTACTCCCTGCTTACTTTCTTTGTATACATTCCACTATACGGCCGGCCCGGATTTACGGGAAATCGCGGGTTTTCGGTTTGCCGGCGATTAAACTGCTTTCATTCGGCGTCTCATCAAAAATGAAAACATTTTTGAAAACTACAAGTCTCATGGGTTTTAGTGGTGAAAAAATAATTTTAAAAATCGTTCGGGAAATGAGTTTACTCCCTGCTTACTTTCTTTGTATATATTCCACTATACGGGATTTACGGGAAATCGCGGGTTTTCGGTTGCCGGCGATTAAACTGCTTTCATTCGGCGTCTCATCAAAAATGAAAACATTTTTGAAAACTACAAGTCTCATGGGTTTTAGTGGTGAAAAAATAATTTTAAAAATCGTTTGGGAAATGAATTTACTCCCTGCTTACTTTCTTTGTATATATTCCACTATACGGGATTTACGGGAAATCGCGGGTTTTCGGTTGCCGGCGATTAAACTGCTTTCATTCGGCGTCTCATCAAAAATGAAAACATTTTTGAAAACTACAAGTCTCATGGGTTTTAGTGGTGAAAAAATAATTTTAAAAATCGTTCGGGAAATGAGTTTACTCCCTGGTTACTTTCTTTGTATACATTCCACTATACGGCCGAGCCGGATTTACGGGAAATCGCGGGTTTTCGGTTGCCGGCGATTAAACTGCTTTCATTCGGCGTCTCCATCAAAAATGAAAACATTTTTGAAAACTACAAGTCTCATGGGTTTTAGTGGTGAAAAAATAATTTTAAAAATCGTTCGGGAAATGAGTTTACTCCCTGGGTACTTTCTTTGTATACATTCCACTATACGGGCCGAGCCCGGGATTTACGGGAAATCGCGGGTTTTTGGGTTGCCGGCGATTAAACTGCTTTCATTCGGCGTCTCATCAAAAATGAAAACATTTTTGAAAACTACAAGTCTCATGGGTTTTAGTGGTGAAAAAATAATTTAAAAAATCGTTCGGGAAATGAGTTTACTCCCTGCGTACTTTCTTTGTATA
This sequence comes from Hydractinia echinata, assembly GCA_030067915.1. Taxonomy (NCBI): domain Eukaryota; kingdom Metazoa; phylum Cnidaria; class Hydrozoa; order Anthoathecata; family Hydractiniidae; genus Hydractinia; species Hydractinia echinata. The sequence goes on along the minus strand of JASGCC010003157.1, from coordinate 5,656 downwards.
CATTCCACTATACGGGGATTTACGGGAAATCGCGGGTTTTCGGTTGCCGGCGATTAAACTGCTTTCATTCGGCGTCTCATCAAAAATGAAAACATTTTTGAAAACTACAAGTCTCATGGGTTTTAGTGGTGAAAAAATAATTTTAAAAATCGTTCGGGAAATGAGTTTACTCCCTGGGTACTTTCTTTGTATACATTCCACTATACGGGCCGAGCCCGGGATTTACGGGAAATCGCGGGTTTTCGGTTGCCGGCGATTAAACTGCTTTCATTCGGCGTCTCATCAAAAATGAAAACATTTTTGAAAACTACAAGTCTCATGGGTTTTAGTGGTGAAAAAATAATTTTAAAAATCGTTCGGGAAATGAGTTTACTCCCTGCTTACTTTCTTTGTATACATTCCACTATACGGGATTTACGGGAAATCGCGGGTTTTCGGTTGCCGGCGATTAAACTGCTTTCATTCGGCGTCTCATCAAAAATGAAAACATTTTGAAAACTACAAGTCTCATGGGTTTTAGTGGTGAAAAATAATTTTAAAAATCGTTCGGGAAATGAGTTTACCCCCTGCTTACTTTCTTTGTATATATTCCACTATACGAGATTTACGGGAAATCGCGGGTTTTCGGTTGCCGGCGATTAAACTGCTTTCATTCGGCGTCTCATCAAAAATGAAAACATTTTTGAAAACTACAAGACTCATGAGTTTTAGTGGTGAAAAAATAATTTTAAAAGTCGTTCGAGAAATGAGTTTACTCTCTGGGTACTTTCTTTGTATACATTCCAATATACGTGCCGAGCCCGGGATTTACGGGAAATCGCGGGTTTGGGTTGCCGGCGATTAAACTGCTTTCATTCGGCGTCTCATCAAAAATGAAAACATTTTTGAAAACTACAAGTCTCATGGGTTTTAGTGGTGATAAAAAATAAATTAAAAATCGTTCGGGAAATGAGTTTACTCCCTCGGTACTTTCTTTGTATACATTCCACTATACGGCCGAGCCCGGGATTTACGGGAAATCGCGGGTTTTCGGTTGCCGGAGATTAAACTGCTTTCATTCGGCGTCTCCTCAAAAATGAAAATATTTTGAAAAGTACAAGTCTCATGGGTTTTAGTGGTGAAAAATAATTTTAAAATCGTTCGGGAAATGAGTTTACTCCTGGGTACTTTCTTTGTATACATTCCACTAAACGGCCGAGCCGGGATTTACGGGAAAATCGCGGGTTTTGGTTTCCGGCGATTAAACTGCTTTCATTCGGCGTCTCATCAAAAATGAAAAATTTTTTGAAAACTACAAGTCTCATGGGTTTTAGTGGTGAAAAAATAATTTTAAAAAATCGTTCGGGAAATGAGTTTACTCCCTGGTACTTTCTTTGTATACATTCGACTATACGGGCCGAGCCCGGATTTACGGGAAATCGCGGGTTTTTCGGTTGCCGGCGATTAAACTGCTTTCATTCGGCGTCTCATCAAAAATGAAAACATTTTTGAAAACTACAAGTCTCATGGGTTTTAGTGGTGAAAAATAATTTTAAAAATCGTTGCGGGAAATGAAGTTTACTCCCTGCTTACTTTCTTTGCTATATATTCCACTATACGGGATTTACGGGAAATCGCGGGTTTTCGGTTGCCGGCGATTAAACTGCTTTCATTCGGCGTCTCATCAAAAATGAAAACATTTTTGAAAACTACAAGTCTCATGGTTTTAGTGGTGAAAAAATAATTTTAAAATCGTTCGGGAAATGAGTTTACTCCCTGCTTACTTTCTTTGTATATATTCCACTATACGGGGATTTACGGGAAATCGCGGGTTTTCGGTTGCCGGCGATTAAACTGCTTTCATTCGGCGTCTCATCAAAAATGAAAACATTTTTGAAAACTACAAGTCTCATGGGTTTTAGTGGTGAAAAAATAATTTTAAAAATCGTTCGGGAAATGAGTTTACTCCCTGGGTACTTTCTTTGTATACATTCCACTATACGGGCCGAGCCCGGATTTACGGGAAATCGCGGGTTTTCGGTTGCCGGCGATTAAACTGCTTTCATTCGGCGTCTCATCAAAAATGAAAACATTTTTGAAAACTACAAGTCTCATGGGTTTTAGTGGTGAAAAAATAATTTTAAAAATCGTTCGGGAAATGAGTTTACTCCCTGGTTACTTTCTTTGTATACATTCCACTATACGGCCGAGCCCGGGATTTACGGGAAAATCGCGGGTTTTCGGTTGCCGGCGATTAAACTGCTTTCATTCGGCGTCTCATCAAAAATGAAAACATTTTTGAAAACTACAAGTCTCATGGGTTTTAGTGGTGAAAAAATAATTTTAAAAATCGTTCGGGAAATGAGTTTACTCCCTGCTTACTTTCTTTGTATACATTCGACTATACGGGACCGGATTTACGGGAAATCGCGGGTTTTCGGTTGCCGGCGATTAAACTGCTTTCATTCGGCGTCTCATCAAAAATGAAACATTTTTGAAAACTACAAGTCTCATGGGTTTTAGTGGTGAAAAAATAATTTTAAAAATCGTTCGGGAAATGAGTTTACTCCCTGCGTACTTTCTTTGTATATTACATTCGGACTCATACGGGATTTACGGGAAATTCGCGGGTTTTCGGTTCGCCGGCGATAAAACTGCTTTCATCGGCGTCTCATCAAAAAATGAAAACTATTTTTTGAAAACCTGACAAGTCTCCATGGGTTTTAGTGCGTGAAAAAATAATTTTTAAAAATCGTTCGTGGAAATGAGTTTACTCCCTGGGTTACCTTTTTTGTATACATTCGGACTATACGGGCCGATCCGGGACTTTACGGGAAAATCGGCGGGTTTTCGGTTGCCGGCGATTAAACTGCTTTCATTCGGCGTCTCATTCAAAAATGAAAACATTTTGGGAAAACTACAAGTCTCATGGGTTTTAGTGGTGAAAAAATAATTTTTAAAATCGTGTCGGGAAATGAGGTTTACTGCCCTGGGTACTTCCTTTTGTATACATTCGACTATGACGGGCCGAGCCGATTTACGGGAATCGCGGGTTTTCGGTTTGCCGGCGATTAAACTGTCTTCCATTTCGGCGTCTCATCAAAAATGAAAATATTTTGAAACTACAAGTCTCATGGGTTTTAGTGGCTGAAAAAATAATTTTTAAAAATCGGTTCGGGAAATGAGTTTACTCCCTGCCTTACTTTCTTTGTATACATTCGGACTATACGGGGGATCCGGATTACGGGGAAATCGCGGTTTTTCGGTTGCCTCGGCGATTAAACTGCTTTCATTCGGCGTCTCATCAAATATGAAAATATTTTTGAAAACTACAAGTCTCATGGGTTTTAGTGGTGAAAAAATAATTTAAAAATCGTTCGGGAAATGAGTTTACTCCCTGGTTACTTTCTTTGTATACATTCCACTATACGGGCCGAGTCCGGGATTTACGGGGAAATCGCGGGTTTTTGGTTGCCGGCGATTAAACTGCTTTCATTCGGCGTCTCATCAAAAATTAAATATTTTTGAAAACTACAAAGTCTCATGGGTTTTAGTGGTGAAAAAATAATTTTAAAAATCGTTCGGGAAATGAGTTTACTCCCTGCTTACTTTCTTTGTATACATTCGACTATACGGCCGAGCCGGATTTACGGGAAATCGCGGGTTTTTCGTTGCCGGCGATTAAACTGCTTTCATTCGGCGTCTCATCAAAAATGAAAATATTTTTGAAAACTACAAGTCTCATGGGTTTTAGTGGTGAAAAAATAATTTTAAAAATCGTTCGGGAAATGAGTTTACTCCCTGCTTACTTTCTTTGTATACATTCCACTATACGGCCGAGTCCGGGATTTACGGGGAAATCGCGGGTTTTCGGTTGCCGGCGATTAAACTGCTTTCATTCGGCGTCTCATCAAAAATGAAAATATTTTTGAAAACTACAAGTCTCATGGGTTTTAGTTGGTGAAAAAATAATTTTAAAAATCGTTCGGGAAATGAGTTTACTCCCTGGGTACTTTCTTTGTATACATTCCACTATACGGGCCGAGCCGGGATTTACGGGAAATCGCGGGTTTTCGGTTGCCGGCGATTAAACTGGCTTTCATTCGGCGTCTCATCAAAAATGAAAATATTTTGAAAACTACAAGTCTCATTGGTTTTAGTGGTGAAAAAATAATTTTAAAAATCGTTCGGGAAATGAGTTTACTCCCTGGTACTTTCTTTGTATACATTCCACTAAACGGGCCGAGCCGGGATTTACGGAAATCGCGGGTTTTCGGTTTCCGGAGATTAAACTGGTTTCATTCGGCGTCTCATCAAAAATGAAAATATTTTTGAAAACTACAAGTCTCATGGGTTTTAGTGGTGAAAAAATAATTTTAAAAATCGTTCGGGAAATGAGTTTACTCCCTGGCTTACTTTCTTTGTATACATTCGACTATACGGGCCGAGTCCCGGGATTTACGGGAAATCGCGGGTTTCGGTTGCCGGCGATTAAACTGCTTTCATTCGGCGTCTCATCAAAAATGAAAATATTTTTGAAAACTACAAGTCTCATGGTTTTAGTGGTGAAAAAATAATTTTAAAAATTCGTTCGGGAAATGAGTTTACTCCCTGCTTACTTTCTTTGTATACATTCGACTATACGGGCCATCCGGGATTACGGGAAATCGCGGGTTTTCGGTTGCCGGCGATAACTGCTTTTCATTCGGCGTTCATCAAAAATGAAAATTATTTGAAAACTACAAGGTCTCATGTGTTTAGTGGGTGAAAAAAATAATTTTAAAAATCGTTCGGGAAATGAGTTTACTCCCTGGTACTTTCTTTTGTATACATTCGACTATACGGGCCGAGCCCGGATTTACGGGAAATCGCGGGGTTTTGGTTGCCGGCGATTAACTGCTTTCATTCGGCGTTCTTCATAAAAATGAAAAATTTTGAAAACTACAAGTCTCATGGGTTTTAGTTGTGAAAAATAATTTTAAAAATCGTTCGGGAAATGAGTTTACTCCCTGCTTACTTTCTTTGTATACATTCGACTATACGGGATTACGGGAAATCGCGGGTTTCGGTTGCCGGCGATTAAACTGCTTTCATTCGGCGTCTCATCAAAAATGAAAAATTTTTTGAAAACTAAAGTCTCATGGGTTTTAGTGGTGAAAAATAATTTTAAAAATCGTTCGGGAAATGAGTTTACTCCTGCTTACTTCTCTTTTATACATTCCACTATACGGATTTACGGAAATCGGGTTTTCGGTTGCGCGATTAAACTGCTTTCATTCGGCGTCTCATCAAAAATGAAAATATTTTGGAAAACTACAAGTCTCATTGGTTTTAGTGGAAAAAATATTTTAAAATCGTTCGGAATGTAGTTTACTCCTGGGTACTTTCTTTGTATACATTCCACTAACGTGGCGAGCGGATTTAGCGGAGATTCGAGCGGGTTTTTCGGTTGTCGGCGATTAAACTGTTTTCATTCGGCGTCTCATCAAAAATGAAACATTTTTGAAAACTACAAGTTCTTCATTTTTGTTCTAGTGGGTGGAAATGAATACTCTTAACATGTTCTCTTGCGGGTAAATGTGAGGTTCACTCTCTGAATGGGGTAGCCTTCTTGGTTCTGATATACATTCTCGAGCTTATATACGTGGTGCAATCTCATGAGTTCAAGTACAGGGGA
>JASGCC010003156.1:0-25084 GCA_030067915.1 Hydractinia echinata | reverse complement strand
TTGCGTCACATATTCGTACGAACATGTTTTAGCGATATTTTTCTGATATTACTAGGTTGCATCGATTTTAACAGTATAACATTGACTGTGGGAACTTAATTGAACTGATTTTGGACTTTACCTTATAAATGTGATAAATGACACAATTGGACTCCAAGAAATAACATTCTTCTTAATTTGACATGATTGCTGGAACTCAGCGATTACACTGGCGCTGTGGTAGCGCTTTATTTAAAAATTTAGATAAATAAGTCATTTTTTACTGTGGGACCAATCCTAGCCGTTAGCGCGCGCTGAAAGAAATAGAGACAGTTTCAAAACTACATTTCATTGACTTTCTAACGGTATCAGTCCGTTTGAGTTACAACGGTTGCGTCACATATTCGTACCAACATGTATTTAGCGATATTTTTCTGATATTACTAGGTTGCATCGCTTTTAACAGTGAAACGATTGACTGTGGGACTTAATTGAACTGATTTTGGACTTTGACCTTATAAATGTGATAAATGACACAATTGGACTCCAAGAAATAACATTCTTCTTAATTTGACATGATTGCTGGAACTCAGCGATTACACTGGGCGCTGTGGTAGCGCTTTATTTAAAAATTTAGATAAATAAGTCATTTTTTACTGTGGGACCAATCCTAGCCGTTAGCGCGCGCTGAAGAAATAGAGACAGTTTCAAAAACTACATTTCATTGACTTTCTAACGGTATCAGTCCGTTTGAGTTACAACGGTTGCGTCACATATTCGTACCAACATGTATTTAGCGATATTTTTCTGACATTACGACGTTGCATCGCTTTTAACAGTGAAACGATTGACTGTGGGACTTAATTAATCTGATTTTGGACTTTGACCTTATAAATGTGATAAATGACACAATTGGACTCCAAGAAATAACATTCTTCTTAATTTGACATGATGGCTGGAACTCAGCGAATACACTGGGCGCTGTGGTAGCGCTTTATTTAAAATTTAGATAAATAAGTCATTTTTTAATGTGGGACCAATCCTAGCCGTTAGCGCGCGCTGAAGAAATAGAGACAGTTTCAAAAACTACATTTCATTGACTTTCTAACGGTATCAGTCCGTTTGAGTTACAACGGTTGCGTCACATATTCGTACCAACATGTATTTAGCGATATTTTTCTGACATTACTAGGTTGCATCGCTTTTAACAGTGAAACGATTGACTGTGGGACTTAATTGAACTGATTTTGGACTTTGACCTTATAAATGTGATAAATGACACAATTGGACTCCAAGAAATAACATTCTTCTTAATTTGACATGATTGCTGGAACTCAGCGATTACACTGGGCGCTGTGGTAGCGCTTTATTTAAAATTTAGATAAATAAGTCATTTTTTACTGTGGGACCAATCCTAGCCGTTAGCGCGCGCTGAAGAAATAGAGACAGTTTCAAAAACTACATTTCATTGACTTTCTAACGGTATCAGTCCGTTTGAGTTACAACGGTTGCGTCACATATTCGTACCAACATGTATTTAGCGATATTTTTCTGATATTACTAGGTTGCATCGCTTTTAACAGTAAACGATTGACTGTGGGACTTAATTGAACTGATTTTGGACTTTGACCTTATAAATGTGATAAATGACACAATTGGACTCCAAGAAATAACATTCTTCTTAATTTGACATGATTGCTGGAACTCAGCGATTACACTGGGCGCTGTGGTAGCGCTTTATTTAAAAATTTAGATAAATAAGTCATTTTTTACTGTGGGACCAATCCTAGCCGTTAGCGCGCGCTGAAGAAATAGAGACAGTTTCAAAAACTACATTTCATTGACTTTCTAACGGTATCAGTCCGTTTGAGTTACAACGGTTGCGTCACATATTCGTACCAACATGTATTTAGCGATATTTTTCTGACATTACTAGGTTGCATCGCTTTTAACAGTGAAACGATTGACTGTGGGACTTAATTGAACTGATTTTGGACTTTGACCTTATAAATGTGATAAATGACACAATTGGACTCCAAGAAATAACATTCTTCTTAATTTGACATGATTGCTGGAACTCAGCGATTACACTGGGCGCTGTGGTAGCGCTTTATTTAAAATTTAGATAAATAAGTCATTTTTTACTGTGGGACCAATCCTAGCCGTTAGCGCGCGCTGAAGAAATAGAGACAGTTTCAAAAACTACATTTCATTGACTTTCTAACGGTATCAGTCCGTTTGAGTTACAACGGTTGCGTCACATATTCGTACCAACATGTATTTAGCGATATTTTTCTGATATTACTAGGTTGCATCGCTTTTAACAGTGAAACGATTGACTGTGGGACTTAATTGAACTGATTTTGGACTTTGACCTTATAAATGTGATAAATGACACAATTGGACTCCAAGAAATAACATTCTTCTTAATTTGACATGATTGCTGGAACTCAGCGATTACACTGGGCGCTGTGGTAGCGCTTTATTTAAAATTTAGATAAATAAGTCATTTTTTACTGTGGGACCAATCCTAGCCGTTAGCGCGCGCTGAAGAAATAGAGACAGTTTCAAAAACTACATTTCATTGACTTTCTAACGGTATCAGTCCGTTTGAGTTACAACGGTTGCGTCACATATTCGTACCAACATGTATTTAGCGATATTTTTCTGATATTACTAGGTTGCATCGCTTTTAACAGTGACCTTATAAATGTGATAAATGACACAATTGGACTCCAAGAAATAACATTCTTCCTAATTTGACATGATTGCTGGAACTCAGCAATTACACTGGGCGCTGTGGTAGCGCTTTATTTAAAAATTTAGATAAATAAGTCATTTTTTACTGTGGGACCAATCCTAGCCGTTAGCGCGCGCTGAAGAAATAGAGACAGTTTCAAGAACTACATTTAATTGACTTTCTAACGGTATCAGTCCGTTTGAGTTACAACGGTTGCGTCACATATTCGTACCAACATGTATTTAGCGATATTTTTCTGATATTACTAGGTTGCATCGCTTTTAACAGTGAAACGATTGACTGTGGGACTTAATTGAACTGATTTTGGACTTTGACCTTATAAATGTGATAAATGACACAATTGGACTCCAAGAAATAACATTCTTCTTAATTTGACATGATTGCTGGAACTCAGCGATTACACTGGGCGCTGTGGTAGCGCTTTATTTAAAAATTTAGATAAATAAGTCATTTTTTACTGTGGGACCAATCCTAGCCGTTAGCGCGCGCTGAAGAAATAGAGACAGTTTCAAAAACTACATTTCATTGACTTTCTAACGGTATCAGTCCGTTTGAGTTACAACGGTTGCGTCACATATTCGTACCAACATGTATTTAGCGATATTTTTCTGATATTACTAGGTTGCATCGCTTTTAACAGTGAAACGATTGACTGTGGGACTTAATTGAACTGATTTTGGACTTTGACCTTATAAATGTGATAAATGACACAATTGGACTCCAAGAAATAACATTCTTCTTAATTTGACATGATTGCTGGAACTCAGCGATTACACTGGGCGCTGTGGTAGCGCTTTATTTAAAATATAGATAAATAAGTCATTTTTTACTGTGGGACCAATCCTAGCCGTTAGCGCGCGCTGAAGAAATAGAGACAGTTTCAAAAACTACATTTCATTGACTTTCTAACGGTATCAGTCCGTTTGAGTTACAACGGTTGCGTCACATATTCGTACCAACATGTATTTAGCGATATTTTTCTGATATTACTAGGTTGCATCGCTTTTAACAGTGAAACGATTGACTGTGGGACTTAATTGAACTGATTTTGGACTTTGACCTTATAAATGTGATAAATGACACAATTGGACTCCAAGAAATAACATTCTTCTTAATTTGACATGATTGCTGGAACTCAGCGATTACACTGGGCGCTGTGGTAGCGCTTTATTTAAAATTTAGATAAATAAGTCATTTTTTACTGTGGGACCAATCCTAGCCGTTAGCGCGCGCTGAAGAAATAGAGACAGTTTCAAAAACTACATTTCATTGACTTTCTAACGGTATCAGTCCGTTTGAGTTACAACGGTTGCGTCACATATTCGTACCAACATGTATTTAGCGATATTTTTCTGATATTACTAGGTTGCATCGCTTTTAACAGTGAAACGATTGACTGTGGGACTTAATTGAACTGATTTTGGACTTTGACCTTATAAATGTGATAAATGACACAATTGGACTCCAAGAAATAACATTCTTCTTAATTTGACATGATTGCTGGAACTCAGCGATTACACTGGGCGCTGTGGTAGCGCTTTATTTAAAAATTTAGATAAATAAGTCATTTTTTACTGTGGGACCAATCCTAGCCGTTAGCGCGCGCTGAAGAAATAGAGACAGTTTCAAAAACTACATTTCATTGACTTTCTAACGGTATCAGTCCGTTTGAGTTACAACGGTTGCGTCACATATTCGTACCAACATGTATTTAGCGATATTTTTCTGATATTACTAGGTTGCATCGCTTTTAACAGTGAAACGATTGACTGTGGGACTTAATTGAACTGATTTTGGACTTTGACCTTATAAATGTGATAAATGACACAATTGGACTCCAAGAAATAACATTCTTCTTAATTTGACATGATTGCTGGAACTCAGCGATTACACTGGGCGCTGTGGTAGCGCTTTATTTAAAAATTTAGATAAATAAGTCATTTTTTACTGTGGGACCAATCCTAGCCGTTAGCGCGCGCTGAAGAAATAGAGACAGTTTCAAAAACTACATTTCATTGACTTTCTAACGGTATCAGTCCGTTTGAGTTACAACGGTTGCGTCACATATTCGTACCAACATGTATTTAGCGATATTTTTCTGATATTACTAGGTTGCATCGCTTTTAACAGTGAAACGATTGACTGTGGGACTTAATTGAACTGATTTTGGACTTTGACCTTATAAATGTGATAAATGAGACAATTGGACTCCAAGAAATAACATTCTTCTTAATTTGACATGATTGCTGGAACTCAGCGATTACACTGGGCGCTGTGGTAGCGCTTTATTTAAAAATTTAGATAAATAAGTCATTTTTTACTGTGGGACCAATCCTAGCCGTTAGCGCGCGCTGAAGAAATAGAGACAGTTTCAAAAACTACATTTCATTGACTTTCTAACGGTATCAGTCCGTTTGAGTTACAACGGTTGCGTCACATATTCGTACCAACATGTATTTAGCGATATTTTTCTGATATTACTAGGTTGCATCGCTTTTAACAGTGAAACGATTGACTGTGGGACTTAATTGAACTGATTTTGGACTTTGACCTTATAAATGTGATAAATGACACAATTGGACTCCAAGAAATAACATTCTTCTTAATTTGACATGATTGCTGGAACTCAGCGATTACACTGGGCGCTGTGGTAGCGCTTTATTTAAAATTTAGATAAATAAGTCATTTTTTACTGTGGGACCAATCCTAGCCGTTAGCGCGCGCTGAAGAAATAGAGACAGTTTCAAAAACTACATTTCATTGACTTTCTAACGGTATCAGTCCGTTTGAGTTACAACGGTTGCGTCACATATTCGTACCAACATGTATTTAGCGATATTTTTCTGATATTACTAGGTTGCATCGCTTTTAACAGTGAAACGATTGACTGTGGGACTTAATTGAACTGATTTTGGACTTTGACCTTATAAATGTGATAAATGACACAATTGGACTCCAAGAAATAACATTCTTCTTAATTTGACATGATTGCTGGAACTCAGCGATTACACTGGGCGCTGTGGTAGCGCTTTATTTAAAATTTAGATAAATAAGTCATTTTTTACTGTGGGACCAATCCTAGCCGTTAGCGCGCGCTGAAGAAATAGAGACAGTTTCAAAAACTACATTTCATTGACTTTCTAACGGTATCAGTCCGTTTGAGTTACAACGGTTGCGTCACATATTCGTACCAACATGTATTTAGCGATATTTTTCTGATATTACTAGGTTGCATCGCTTTTAACAGTGAAACGATTGACTGTGGGACTTAATTGAACTGATTTTGGACTTTGACCTTATAAATGTGATAAATGACACAATTGGACTCCAAGAAATAACATTCTTCTTAATTTGACATGATTGCTGGAACTCAGCGATTACACTGGGCGCTGTGGTAGCGCTTTATTTAAAATTTAGATAAATAAGTCATTTTTTACTGTGGGACCAATCCTAGCCGTTAGCGCGCGCTGAAGAAATAGAGACAGTTTCAAAAACTACATTTCATTGACTTTCTAACGGTATCAGTCCGTTTGAGTTACAACGGTTGCGTCACATATTCGTACCAACATGTATTTAGCGATATTTTTCTGATATTACTAGGTTGCATCGCTTTTAACAGTGAAACGATTGACTGTGGGACTTAATTGAACTGATTTTGGACTTTGACCTTATAAATGTGATAAATGACACAATTGGACTCCAAGAAATAACATTCTTCTTAATTTGACATGATTGCTGGAACTCAGCGATTACACTGGGCGCTGTGGTAGCGCTTTATTTAAAAATTTAGATAAATAAGTCATTTTTTACTGTGGGACCAATCCTAGCCGTTAGCGCGCGCTGAAGAAATAGAGACAGTTTCAAAAACTACATTTCATTGACTTTCTAACGGTATCAGTCCGTTTGAGTTACAACGGTTGCGTCACATATTCGTACCAACATGTATTTAGCGATATTTTTCTGATATTACTAGGTTGCATCGCTTTTAACAGTGAAACGATTGACTGTGGGACTTAATTGAACTGATTTTGGACTTTGACCTTATAAATGTGATAAATGAGACAATTGGACTCCAAGAAATAACATTCTTCTTAATTTGACATGATTGCTGGAACTCAGCGATTACACTGGGCGCTGTGGTAGCGCTTTATTTAAAAATTTAGATAAATAAGTCATTTTTTACTGTGGGACCAATCCTAGCCGTTAGCGCGCGCTGAAGAAATAGAGACAGTTTCAAAAACTACATTTCATTGACTTTCTAACGGTATCAGTCCGTTTGAGTTACAACGGTTGCGTCACATATTCGTACCAACATGTATTTAGCGATATTTTTCTGATATTACTAGGTTGCATCGCTTTTAACAGTGAAACGATTGACTGTGGGACTTAATTGAACTGATTTTGGACTTTGACCTTATAAATGTGATAAATGACACAATTGGACTCCAAGAAATAACATTCTTCTTAATTTGACATGATTGCTGGAACTCAGCGATTACACTGGGCGCTGTGGTAGCGCTTTATTTAAAAATTTAGATAAATAAGTCATTTTTTACTGTGGGACCAATCCTAGCCGTTAGCGCGCGCTGAAGAAATAGAGACAGTTTCAAAAACTACATTTCATTGACTTTCTAACGGTATCAGTCCGTTTGAGTTACAACGGTTGCGTCACATATTCGTACCAACATGTATTTAGCGATATTTTTCTGATATTACTAGGTTGCATCGCTTTTAACAGTGAAACGATTGACTGTGGGACTTAATTGAACTGATTTTGGACTTTGACCTTATAAATGTGATAAATGACACAATTGGACTCCAAGAAATAACATTCTTCTTAATTTGACATGATTGCTGGAACTCAGCGATTACACTGGGCGCTGTGGTAGCGCTTTATTTAAAATTTAGATAAATAAGTCATTTTTTACTGTGGGACCAATCCTAGCCGTTAGCGCGCGCTGAAGAAATAGAGACAGTTTCAAAAACTACATTTCATTGACTTTCTAACGGTATCAGTCCGTTTGAGTTACAACGGTTGCGTCACATATTCGTACCAACATGTATTTAGCGATATTTTTCTGATATTACTAGGTTGCATCGCTTTTAACAGTGAAACGATTGACTGTGGGACTTAATTGAACTGATTTTGGACTTTGACCTTATAAATGTGATAAATGACACAATTGGACTCCAAGAAATAACATTCTTCTTAATTTGACATGATTGCTGGAACTCAGCGATTACACTGGGCGCTGTGGTAGCGCTTTATTTAAAAATTTAGATAAATAAGTCATTTTTTACTGTGGGACCAATCCTAGCCGTTAGCGCGCGCTGAAGAAATAGAGACAGTTTCAAAAACTACATTTCATTGACTTTCTAACGGTATCAGTCCGTTTGAGTTACAACGGTTGCGTCACATATTCGTACCAACATGTATTTAGCGATATTTTTCTGATATTACTAGGTTGCATCGCTTTTAACAGTGAAACGATTGACTGTGGGACTTAATTGAACTGATTTTGGACTTTGACCTTATAAATGTGATAAATGAGACAATTGGACTCCAAGAAATAACATTCTTCTTAATTTGACATGATTGCTGGAACTCAGCGATTACACTGGGCGCTGTGGTAGCGCTTTATTTAAAAATTTAGATAAATAAGTCATTTTTTACTGTGGGACCAATCCTAGCCGTTAGCGCGCGCTGAAGAAATAGAGACAGTTTCAAAAACTACATTTCATTGACTTTCTAACGGTATCAGTCCGTTTGAGTTACAACGGTTGCGTCACATATTCGTACCAACATGTATTTAGCGATATTTTTCTGATATTACTAGGTTGCATCGCTTTTAACAGTGAAACGATTGACTGTGGGACTTAATTGAACTGATTTTGGACTTTGACCTTATAAATGTGATAAATGACACAATTGGACTCCAAGAAATAACATTCTTCTTAATTTGACATGATTGCTGGAACTCAGCGATTACACTGGGCGCTGTGGTAGCGCTTTATTTAAAATTTAGATAAATAAGTCATTTTTTACTGTGGGACCAATCCTAGCCGTTAGCGCGCGCTGAAGAAATAGAGACAGTTTCAAACTACATTTCATTGACTTTCTAACGGTATCAGTCCGTTTGAGTTACAACGGTTGCGTCACATATTCGTACCAACATGTATTTAGCGATATTTTTCTGATTACTAGGTTGCATCGCTTTTAACAGTGAAACGATTGACTGTGGGACTTAATTGAACTGATTTTGGACTTTGACCTTATAAATGTGATAAATGACACAATTGGACTCCAAGAAATAACATTCTTCTTAATTTGACATGATTGCTGGAACTCAGCGATTACACTGGGCGCTGTGGTAGCGCTTTATTTAAAATTTGGATAAATAAGTCATTTTTTACTGTGGGACCAATCCTAGCCGTTAGCGCGCGCTGAAGAAATAGAGACAGTTTCAAAAACTACATTTCATTGACTTTCTAACGGTATCAGTCCGTTTGAGTTACAACGGTTGCGTCACATATTCGTACCAACATGTATTTAGCGATATTTTTCTGATATTACTAGGTTGCATCGATTTTAACAGTGAAACGATTGACTGTGGGACTTAATTGAACTGATTTTGGACTTTAACCTTATAAATGTGATAAATGACACAATTGGACGCCAAGAAATAATATTCTTCTTAATTTCACATGATTGCTGGAACTCAGCGATTACACTGGGCGCTGTGGTAGCGCTTTATTTAAAAATTTAGATAAATAAGTCATTTTTTACTGTGGGACCAATCCTAGCCGTTAGCGCGCGCTGAAGAAATAGAGACAGTTTCAAAAACTACATTTCATTGACTTTCTAACGGTATCAGTCCGTTTGAGTTACAACGGTTGCGTCACATATTCGTACCAACATGTATTTAGCGATATTTTTCTGATATTACTTGGTTGCATCGCTTTTAACAGTGACGTTATAAATGTGATAAATGACACAATTGGACTCCAAGAAATAAAATTCTTCTTAATTTGACATGATTGCTGAACGTCAGCGATTACACTGGGCGCTGTGGTAGCGCTTTATTTAAAAATTTAGATAAATAAGTCATTTTTTACTGTGGGACCAATCCTAGCCGTTAGCGCGCGCTGAAGAAATAGAGACAGTTTCAAAAACTACATTTCATTGACTTTCTAACGGTATCAGTCCGTTTGAGTTACAACGGTTGCGTCACATATTCGTACCAACATGTATTTAGCGATATTTTTCTGATATTACTAGGTTGCATCGCTTTTAACAGTGAAACGATTGACTGTGGGACTTAATTGAACTGATTTTGGACTTTGACCTTATAAATGTGATAAATGAGACAATTGGACTCCAAGAAATAACATTCTTCTTAATTTGACATGATTGCTGGAACTCAGCGATTACACTGGGCGCTGTGGTAGCGCTTTATTTAAAAATTTAGATAAATAAGTCATTTTTTACTGTGGGACCAATCCTAGCCGTTAGCGCGCGCTGAAAAAATAGAGACAGTTTCAAAACTACATTTCATTGACTTTCTAACGGTATCAGTCCGTTTGAGTTACAACGGTTGCGTCACATATTCGTACAACATGTATTTAGCGATATTTTTCTGATATTACTAGGTTGCATCGCTTTTAACAGTGACCTTATAAATGTGATAAATGACACAATTGGACTCCAAGAAATAAATTCTTCTTAATTTGACATGATTGCTGGAACTCAGCGATTACACTGGGCGCTGTGGTAGCGCTTTATTTAAAATTTAGATAAATAAGTCATTTTTTACTGTGGGACCAATCCTAGCCGTTAGCGCGCGCTGAAGAAATAGAGACAGTTTCAAAAACTACATTTCATTGACTTTCTAACGGTATCAGTCCGTTTGAGTTACAACGGTTGCGTCACATATTCGTACCAACATGTATTTAGCGATATTTTTCTGATATTACTAGGTTGCATCGCTTTTAACAGTGAAACGATTGACTGTGGGACTAATTGAACTGATTTTGGACTTTGACCTTATAAATGTGATAAATGAGACAATTGGACTCCAAGAAATAACATTCTTCTTAATTTGACATGATTGCTGGAACTCAGCGATTTCACTGGGCGCTGTGGTAGCGCTTTATTTAAAAATTTAGATAAATAAATTTTTTTACTGTGGGACCAATCCTAGCCGTTAGCGCGCGCTGAAAAATAGAGACAGTTTCATAAACTACATTTCATTGACTTTCTAACGGTATCAGTCCGTTTGAGTTACAACGGTTGCGTCACATATTCGTACCAACATGTATTTAGCGATATTTTTCTGACATTACTAGGTTGCATCGCTTTTAACAGTGAAACGATTGACTGTGGGACTTAATTGAACTGATTTTGGACTTTGACCTTATAAATGTGATAAATGAGACAATTGGACTCCAAGAAATAACATTCTTCTTAATTTGACATGATTGCTGGAACTCAGCGATTTCACTGGGCGCTGTGGTAGCGCTTTATTTAAAAATTTAGATAAATAAGTCATTTTTTACTGTGGGACCAATCCTAGCCGTTAGCGCGCGCTGAAAAAATAGAGACAGTTTCAAAACTACATTTCATTGACTTTCTAACGGTATCAGTCCGTTTGAGTTACAACGGTTGCGTCACATATTCGTACCAACATGTATTTAGCGATATTTTTCTGACATTACTAGGTTGCATCGCTTTCAACAGTGACCTTATAAATGTGATAAATGACACAATTGGACTCCAAGAAATAACATTCTTCTTAATTTGACATGATTGCTGGAACTCAGCGATTTCACTGGGCGCTGTGGTAGCGCTTTATTTAAAAATTTAGATAAATAAATCATTTGTTACTGTGGGACCAATCCTAGCCGTTAGCGCGCGCTGAAAAAATAGAGACAGTTTCATAAACTACATTTCATTGAATTTCTAACGGTATCAGTCCGTTTGAGTTACAACGGTTGCGTCACATATTCGTACGAACATGTATTTAGCGATATTTTTCTGATATTATTTGGTTGCATCGCTTTCAACAGTGACCTTATAAATGTGATAAATGACACAATTGGACTCCAAGAAATAACATTCTTCTTAATTTGACATGATTGCTGGAACTCAGCGATTTCACTGGGCGCTGTGGTAGCGCTTTATTTAAAAATTTAGATAAATAAGTCATTTTTACTGTGGGACCAATCCTAGCCGTTAGCGCGCGCTGAAAAATAGAGACAGTTTCAAAACTACATTTCATTGACTTTCTAACGGTATCAGTCCGTTTGAGTTACAACGGTTGCGTCACATATTCGTACCAACATGTATTTAGCGATATTTTTCTGATATTACTAGGTTGCATCGCTTTTAACAGTGAAACGATTGACTGTGGGACTTAATTGAACTGATTTTGGACTTTGACCTTATAAATGTGATAAATGAGACAATTGGACTCCAAGAAATAACATTCTTCTTAATTTGACATGATTGCTGGAACTCAGCGATTTCACTGGGCGCTGTGGTAGCGCTTTATTTAAAAATTTAGATAAATAATCATTTTTACTGTGGGACCAATCCTAGCCGTTAGCGCGCGCTGAAAAAATAGAGACAGTTTCATAAACTACATTTCATTGAATTTCTAACGGTATCAGTCGTTTGAGTTACAACGGTTGCGTCACATATTCGTACGAACATGTATTTAGCGATATTTTTCTGATATTATTTGGTTGCATCGCTTTCAACAGTGACCTTATAAATGTGATAAATGACACAATTGGACTCCAAGAAATAAATTCTTCTTAATTTGACATGATCTTAAAGTTTGACATGATTGCTGGAACTCAGCGATTACACTGGGCGCTGTGGTAGCGCTTTATTTAAAAATTTAGATAAATAAGTCATTTTTTACTGTGGGACCAATCCTAGCCGTTAGCGCGCTGAGAAATAGAGACAGTTTCAAAAACTACATTTCATTGACTTTTAACGGTATCAGTCCGTTTGAGTTACAACGGTTGCGTCACATATTCGTACCAACATGTATTTAGCGATATTTTTCTGATATTACTAGGTTGCATCGCTTTTAACAGTGAAACGATTGACTGTGGGACTAATTGAACTGATTTTGGACTTTCACCTTATAAATGTGATAAATGAGACAATTGGACTCCAAGAAATAACATTCTTCTTAATTTGACATGATTGCTGGAACTCAGCGATTACACTGGGCGCTGTGGTAGCGCTTTATTTAAAAATTTAGATAAATAAGTCATTTTTTACTGTGGGACCAATCCTAGCCGTTAGCGCGCGCTGAAAAAATAGAGACAGTTTCATAAACTACATTTCATTGACTTTCTAACGGTATCAGTCCGTTTGAGTTACAACGGTTGCGTCACATATTCGTACCAACATGTATTTAGCGATATTTTTCTGATATTACTAGGTTGCATCGCTTTTAACAGTGAAACGATTGACTGTGGGACTTAATTGAACTGATTTTGGACTTTGACCTTATAAATGTGATAAATGACACAATTGGACTCCAAGAAATAACATTCTTCTTAATTTGACATGATTGCTGGAACTCAGCGATTACACTGGGCGCTGTGGTAGCGCTTTATTTAAAATTTAGATAAATAAGTCATTTTTTACTGTGGGACCAATCCTAGCCGTTAGCGCGCGCTGAAGAAATAGAGACAGTTTCAAAAACTACATTTCATTGACTTTCTAACGGTATCAGTCCGTTTGAGTTACAACGGTTGCGTCACATATTCGTACCAACATGTATTTAGCGATATTTTTCTGATATTATTTGGTTGCATCGCTTTTAACAGTGACCTTATAAATGTGATAAATGACACAATTGGACTCCAAGAAATAACATTCTTCTTAATTTGACATGATTGCTGAAACTCAGCGATTACACTGGGCGCTGTGGTAGCGCTTTATTTAAAAATTTAGATAAATAAATCATTTTTACTGTGGGACCAATCCTAGCCGTTAGCGCGCGCTGAAAAAATAGACAGTTTCAAAACTACATTTCATTGACTTTCTAACGGTATCAGTCCGTTTGAGTTACAACGGTTGCGTCACATATTCGTACCAACATGTATTTAGCGATATTTTTCTGATATTACTAGGTTGCATCGCTTTTAACAGTGAAACGATTGACTGTGGGACGTAATTGAACTGATTTTGGACTTTGACCTTATAAATGTGATAAATGAGACAATTGGACTCCAAGAAATAACATTCTTCTTAATTTGACATGATTGCTGGAACTCAGCGATTTCACTGGGCGCTGTGGTAGCGCTTTATTTAAAAATTTAGATAAATAAATCATTTTTACTGTGGGACCAATCCTAGCCGTTAGCGCGCGCTGAAAAAATAGAGACAGTTTCATAAACTACATTTCATTGACTTTCTAACGGTATCAGTCCGTTTGAGTTACAACGGTTGCGACAATTGGACTCCAAGAAATAACATTCTTCTTAATTTGACATGATTGCTGAACTCAGCGATTACACTGGGCGCTGTGGTAGCGCTTTATTTAAAATTTAGATAAATAAGTCATTTTTTACTGTGGGACCAATCCTAGCCGTTAGCGCGCGCTGAAAAATAGAGACAGTTTCAAAAACTACATTTCATTGACTTTCTAACGGTATCAGTCCGTTTGAGTTACAACGGTTGCGTCACATATTCGTACCAACATGTATTTAGCGATATTTTTCTGATATTACTTTGGTTCATGATTGACTTTTAACAGTGACCTTATAAATGTGATAAATGACACAATTGGACTCCAAGAAATAACATTCTTCTTAATTTGACATGATTGCTGGAACTCAGCGATTACACTGGGCGCTGTGGTAGCGCTTTATTTAAAAATTTAGATAAATAAATCATTTTTTACTGTGGGACCAATCCTAGCCGTTAGCGCGCGCTGAAGAAAAGAGACAGTTTCAAAAACTACATTTCATTGACTTTCTAACGGTATCAGTCCGTTTGAGTTACAACGGTTGCGTCACATATTCGTACCAACATGTATTTAGCGATATTTTTCTGACATTACTAGGTTGCATCGCTTTTAACAGTGAAACGATTGACTGTGGACTAATTGAACTGATTTTGGACTTTGACCATAAATGTGATAAATGACACAATTGGACTCCAAGAAATAACATTCTTCTTAATTTGACATGATTGCTGGAACTCAGCGATTACACTGGGCGCTGTGGTAGCGCTTTATTTAAAATTTAGATAAATAAGTCATTTTTTACTGTGGGACCAATCCTAGCCGTTAGCGCGCGCTGAAAATAGAGACAGTTTCAAAAACTACATTTCATTGACTTTCTAACGGTATCAGTCCGTTTGAGTTACAACGGTTGCGTCACATATTCGTACCAACATGTATTTAGCGATATTTTTCTGATATTACTAGGTTGCATCGCTTTTAACAGTGACCTTATAAATGTGACTAATGTCACAATTGGACTCCAAGAAATAAATTCTTCTTAATTTGACATGATTGCTGGAACTCAGCGATTACACTGGGCGCTGTGGTAGCGCTTTATTTAAAATTTAGATAAATAAGTCATTTTTTACTGTGGGACCAATCCTAGCCGTTAGCGCCGCTGAAGAAATAGAGACAGTTTCAAAAACTACATTTCATTGAATTTCTAACGGTATCAGTCCGTTTGAGTTACAACGGTTGCGTCACATATTCGTACCAACATGTATTTAGCGATATTTTTCTGATATTACTAGGTTGCATCGATTTTAACAGTGAAACGATTGACTGTGGGACTAATTGAACTGATTTTGGACTTTGCCTTATAAATGTGATAAATGACACAATTGGACTCCAAGAAATAACATTCTTCTTAATTTGACATGATTGCTGAACTCAGCGATTTCACTGGGCGCTGTGGTAGCGCTTTATTTAAAAATTTAGATAAATAAATCATTTTTTACTGTGGGACCAATCCTAGCCGTTAGCGCGCGCTGAAAAAATAGAGACAGTTTCATAAACTACATTTCATTGAATTTCTAACGGTATCAGTCCGTTTGAGTACAACGGTTGCGTCACATATTCGTACCAACATGTATTTAGCGATATTTTTCTGATATTACTAGGTTGCATCGCTTTTAACAGTGACCTTATAAATGTGATAAATGACACAATTGGACTCCAAGAAATAACATTCTTAATTTGACATGATTGCTGAACTCAGCGATTACACTGGGCGCTGTGGTAGCGCTTTATTTAAAAATTTAGATAAATAAATCATTTTTTACTGTGGGACCAATCCTAGCCGTTAGCGCCGCTGAAGAAAAAGAGACAGTTTCAAAACTACATTTCATTGACTTTCTAACGGTATCAGTCCGTTTGAGTTACAACGGTTGCGTCACATATTCGTACAACATGTATTTAGCGATATTTTTCTGATATTACTATTGCATCGCTTTTAACAGTGAAACGATTGACTGTGGGACTAATTGAACTGTTTTGGACTTTGACCATAAATGTGATAAATGACACAATTGGACTCCAAGAAATAACATTCTTCTTAATTTGACATGATTGCTGAACTCAGCGATTACACTGGGCGCTGTGGTAGCGCTTTATTTAAAATTTAGATAAATAAGTCATTTTTTACTGTGGGACCAATCCTAGCCGTTAGCGCGCGCTGAAGAAATAGAGACAGTTTCAAAAACTACATTTCATTGACTTTCTAACGGTATCAGTCCGTTTGAGTTACAACGGTTGCGTCACATATTCGTACCAACATGTATTTAGCGATATTTTTGATTACTAGGTTGCATCGCTTTTAACAGTGACCTTATAAAATGTGATAAATGTCACAATTGGACTCCAAGAAATAACATTCTTCTTAATTTGACATGATTGCTGAACTCAGCGATTACACTGGGCGCTGTGGTAGCGCTTTATTTAAAATTTAGATAAATAAGTCATTTTTACTGTGGGACCAATCCTAGCCGTTAGCGCGCGCTGAAAATAGAGACAGTTTCAAAAACTACATTTCATTGATTTTAACGGTATCAGTCCGTTTGAGTTACAACGGTTGCGTCACATATTCGTACCAACATGTATTTAGCGATATTTTTCTGATATTACTAGGTTGCATCGCTTTTAACAGTGAAACGATTGACTGTGGGACTTAATTGAACTGATTTTGGACTTTACTTATAAATGTGATAAATGAGACAATTGGACTCCAAGAAATAACATTCTTCTTAATTTGACATGATTGCTGGAACTCAGCGATTTCACTGGGCGCTGTGGTAGCGCTTTATTTAAAAATTTAGATAAATAAGTCATTTTTTACTGTGGGACCAATCCTAGCCGTTAGCCGCGCTGAAAAATAGAGACAGTTTCAAACTACATTTCATTGAATTTCTAACGGTATCAGTCCATTTGAGTTACAACGGTTGCGTCACATGTTCGTACGAACATGTATTTAGCGATATTTTTCTGATATTATTTGGTTGCATCGCTTTTAACAGTGACCTTATAAATGTGATAAATGACAAATTGGACTCCAAGAAATAACATTCTTCTAATTTGACATGATTGCTGGAACTCAGCGATTACACTGGGCGCTGTGGTAGCGCTTTATTTAAAATTTAGATAAATAAATCATTTTTACTGAGGAACCAATCCTAGCCGTTAGCGCGCGCTGAAGAAATAGAGACAGTTTCAAAAACTACATTTCATTGACTTTCTAACGGTATCAGTCCGTTTGAGTTACAACGGTTGCGTCACATATTCGTACCAACATGTATTTAGCGATATTTTTCTGATATTACTAGGTTGCATCGCTTTTAACAGTGACCTTTAAATGTGACAAATGACACAATTGACTCCAAGAAATAACATTCTTCTTAATTTGACATGATTGCTGGAACTCAGCGATTACACTGGGCGCTGTGGTAGCGCTTTATTTAAAATTTAGATAAATAAGTCATTTTTTACTGTGGGACCAATCCTAGCCGTTAGCCGCGCTGAAGAAATAGAGACAGTTTCAAAAACTACATTTCATTGACTTTCTAACGGTATCAGTCCGTTTGAGTTACAACGGTTGCGTCACATATTCGTACCAACATGTATTTAGCGATATTTTTGACATTACTAGGTTGCATCGCTTTTAACAGTGAAACGATTGACTGTGGGACTTAATTGAACTGTTTTTGGACTTTGACCTTATAAATGTGATAAATGACACAATTGGACTCCAAGAAAAATTCTTCTTAATTTGACATGATTGCTGGAACTCAGCGATTACACTGGGCGCTGTGGTAGCGCTTTATTTAAAAATTTAGATAAATAAGTCATTTTTTACTGTGGGACCAATCCTAGCCGTTAGCGCGCGCTGAAGAAATAGAGACAGTTTCAAAAACTACATTTCATTGACTTTCTAACGGTATCAGTCCGTTTGAGTTACAGCGGTTGCGTCACATATTCGTACTAACATGTATTTAGCGATATTTTTCTGACATTACTAGGTTGCATCGCTTTTAACAGTGAAACGATTGACTGTGGGACTTAATTGAACTGATTTTGGACTTTGACCTTATAAATGTCATAAATGACACAATTGGACTCCAAGAAATAACATTCCTCTTAATTTGACATGATTGCTGGAACTCAGCGATTACACTGGGCGCTGTGGTAGCGCTTTATTTAAAAATTTAGATAAATAAGTCATTTTTTACTGTGGGACCAATCCTAGCCGTTAGCGCGCTGAAGAAATAGAGACAGTTTCAAAAACTACATTTCATTGACTTTCTAACGGTATCAGTCCGTTTGAGTTACAACGGTTGCGTCACATATTCGTACCAACATGTATTTAGCGATATTTTTCTGACATTACTAGGTTGCATCGCTTTTAACAGTGAAACGATTGACTGTGGGACTTAATTGAACTGATTTTGGACTTTGACCTTATAAATGTGATAAATGACACAATTGGACTCCAAGAAATAACATTCTTCTTAATTTGACATGATTGCTGGAACTCAGCGATTACACTGGGCGCTGTGGTAGCGCTTTATTTAAAAATTTAGATAAATAAGTCATTTTTTACTGTGGACCAATCCTAGCCGTTAGCGCGCGCTGAAGAAATAGAGACAGTTTCAAAAACTACATTTCATTGACTTTCTAACGGTATCAGTCCGTTTGAGTTACAACGGTTGCGTCACATATTCGTACCAACATGTATTTAGCGATATTTTTCTGATATTACTAGGTTGCATCGCTTTTAACAGTGAAACGATTGACTGTGGGACTTAATTGAACTGATTTTGGACTTTGACCTTATAAATGTGATAAATGACACAATTGGACTCCAAGAAATAACATTCTTCTTAATTTGACATGATTGCTGGAACTCAGCGATTACACTGGGCGCTGTGGTAGCGCTTTATTTAAAAATTTAGATAAATAAGTCATTTTTTACTGTGGACCAATCCTAGCCGTTAGCGCGCGCTGAAGAAATAGAGACAGTTTCAAAAACTACATTTCATTGACTTTCTAACGGTATCAGTCCGTTTGAGTTACAACGGTTGCGTCACATATTCGTACCAACATGTATTTAGCGATATTTTTCTGATATTACTAGGTTGCATCGCTTTTAACAGTGAAACGATTGACTGTGGGACTTAATTGAACTGATTTTGGACTTTGACCTTATAAATGTGATAAATGACACAATTGGACTCCAAGAAATAACATTCTTCTTAATTTGACATGATTGCTGGAACTCAGCGATTACACTGGGCGCTGTGGTAGCGCTTTATTTAAAAATTTAGATAAATAAGTCATTTTTTACTGTGGGACCAATCCTAGCCGTTAGCACGCGCTGAAGAAATAGAGACAGTTTCAAAAACTACATTTCATTGACTTTCTAACGGTATCAGTCCGTTTGAGTTACAACGGTTGCGTCACATATTCGTACCAGCATGTATTTAGCAATATTTTTCTGACATTACTAGGTTGCATCGCTTTTAACAGTGAAACGATTGACTGTGGGACTTAATTGAACTGATTTTGGACTTTGACCTTATAAATGTGATAAATGACACTTGGACTCCAAGAAATAACATTCTTCTTAATTTGACATGATTGCTGGAACTCAGCGATTACACTGGGCGCTGTGGTAGCGCTTTATTTAAAAATTTAGATAAATAAGTCATTTTTTACTGTGGACCAATCCTAGCCGTTAGCGCGCGCTGAAAAATAGAGACGTTTCAAAACTACATTTCATTGACTTTCTAACGGTATCAGTCCGTTTGAGTTACAACGGTTGCGTCACATATTCGTACAACATGTATTTAGCGATATTTTTCTGATATTACTAGGTTGCATCGCTTTTAACAGTGAAACGATTGACTGTGGGACTTAATTGAACTGATTTTGGACTTTGACCTTATAAATGTGATAAATGACACAATTGGACTCCAAGAAATAACATTCTTCTTAATTTGACATGATTGCTGGAACTCAGCGATTACACTGGGCGCTGTGGTAGCGCTTTATTTAAAAATTTAGATAAATAAGTCATTTTTTACTGTGGACCAATCCTAGCCGTTAGCGCGCGCTGAAAATAGAGACAGTTTCAAAAACTACATTTCATTGACTTTCTAACGGTATCAGTCCGTTTGAGTTACAACGGTTGCGTCACATATTCGTACCAACATGTATTTAGCGATATTTTTCTGATATTACTAGGTTGCATCGCTTTTAACAGTGAAACGATTGACTGTGGGACTTAATTGAACTGATTTTGGACTTTGACCTTATAAATGTGATAAATGAGACAATTGGACTCCAAGAAATAACATTCTTCTTAATTTGACATGATTGCTGGAACTCAGCGATTACACTGGGCGCTGTGGTAGCGCTTTATTTAAAAATTTAGATAAATAAGTCATTTTTTACTGTGGACCAATCCTAGCCGTTAGCACGCGCTGAAGAAATAGAGACAGTTTCAAAACTACATTTCATTGACTTTCTAACGGTATCAGTCCGTTTGAGTTACAACGGTTGCGTCACATATTCGTACTAACATGTATTTAGCGATATTTTTCTGATATTACTAGGTTGCATCGCTTTTAACAGTGAAACGATTGACTGTGGGGCTTAATTGAACTGATTTTGGACTTTGACCTTATAAATGTGATAAATGACACAATTGGACTCCAAGAAATAACATTCTTCTTAATTTGACATGATTGCTGGAACTCAGCGATTACACTGGGCGCTGTGGTAGCGCTTTATTTAAAAATTTAGATAAATAAGTCATTTTTTACTGTGGGACCAATCCTAGCCGTTAGCGCGCGCTGAAGAAATAGAGACGTTTCAAAACTACATTTCATTGACTTTCTAACGGTATCAGTCCGTTTGAGTTACAACGGTTGCGTCACATATTCGTACAACATGTATTTAGCGATATTTTTCTGATATTACTAGGTTGCATCGCTTTTAACAGTGAAACGATTGACTGTGGGACTTAATTGAACTGATTTTGGACTTTGACCTTATAAATGTGATAAATGACAATTGGACTCCAAGAAATAACATTCTTCTTAATTTGACATGATTGCTGGAACTCAGCGATTACACTGGGCGCTGTGGTAGCGCTTTATTTAAAAATTTAGATAAATAAGTCATTTTTTACTGTGGGACCAATCCTAGCCGTTAGCGCGCGCTGAAGAAATAGAGACAGTTTCAAAAACTACATTTCATTGACTTTCTAACGGTATCAGTCCGTTTGAGTTACAACGGTTGCGTCACATATTCGTACCAACATGTATTTAGCGATATTTTTTTGAATTACTAGGTTGCATCGCTTTTAACAGTGAAACGATTGACTGTGGGACTTAATTGAACTGATTTTGGACTTTGACCTTATAAATGTGATAAATGAGACAATTGGACTCCAAGAAATAACATTCTTCTTAATTTGACATGATTGCTGGAACTCAGCGATTACACTGGGCGCTGTGGTAGCGCTTTATTTAAAAATTTAGATAAATAAGTCATTTTTTACTGTGGGACCAATCCTAGCCGTTAGCGCGCGCTGAAGAAATAGAGACAGTTTCAAAAACTACATTTCATTGACTTTCTAACGGTATCAGTCCGTTTGAGTTACAACGGTTGCGTCACATATTCGTACCAACATGTATTTAGCGATATTTTTCTGACATTACTAGGTTGCATCGCTTTTAACAGTGAAACGATTGACTGTGGGACTTAATTGAACTGATTTTGGACTTTGACCTTATAAATGTGATAAATGAGACAATTGGACTCCAAGAAATAACATTCTTCTTAATTTGACATGATTGCTGGAACTCAGCGATTACACTGGGCGCTGTGGTAGCGCTTTATTTAAAAATTTAGATAAATAAGTCATTTTTTACTGTGGGACCAATCCTAGCCGTTAGCGCGCGCTGAAAAATAGAGACAGTTTCAAAAACTACATTTCATTGACTTTCTAACGGTATCAGTCCGTTTGAGTTACAACGGTTGCGTCACATATTCGTACCAACATGTATTTAGCGATATTTTTTTATATTACTAGGTTGCATCGCTTTTAACAGTGAAACGATTGACTGTGGGACTTAATTGAACTGATTTTGGACTTTGACCTTATAAATGTGATAAATGACACAATTGGACTCCAAGAAATAACATTCTTCTTAATTTGACATGATTGCTGGAACTCAGCGATTACACTGGGCGCTGTGGTAGCGCTTTATTTAAAAATTTAGATAAATAAGTCATTTTTTACTGTGGGACCAATCCTAGCCGTTAGCGCGCGCTGAAGAAATAGAGACAGTTTCAAAAACTACATTTCATTGACTTTCTAACGGTATCAGTCCGTTTGAGTTACAACGGTTGCGTCACATATTCGTACCAACATGTATTTAGCGATATTTTTCTGATATTACTAGGTTGCATCGCTTTTAACAGTGAAACGATTGACTGTGGGACTTAATTGAACTGATTTTGGACTTTGACCTTATAAATGTGATAAATGACACAAACTGAACATTCTTCTTAATTTGACGATTGCTTTTTTACACTGTGTGGTACGCAATTTAGCCGTTAAACGCGGCTGAAGAAATAGAGACAGTTTCAAAAACTACATTTCATTGACTTTCTAACGGTATCAGTCCGTTTGAGTTACAACGGTTGCGTCACATATTCGTACCAACATGTATTTAGCGATATTTTTTTATATTACTAGGTTGCATCGCTTTTAACAGTGAAACGATTGACTGTGGGACTTAATTGAACTGATTTTGGACTTTGACCTTATAAATGTGATAAATGACACAATTGGACTCCAAGAAATAACATTCTTCTTAATTTGACATGATTGCTGGAACTCAGCGATTACACTGGGCGCTGTGGTAGCGCTTTATTTAAAAATTTAGATAAATAAGTCATTTTTTACTGTGGGACCAATCCTAGCCGTTAGCGCGCGCTGAAAAATAGAGACAGTTTCAAAACTACATTTCATTGACTTTCTAACGGTATCAGTCCGTTTGAGTTACAACGGTTGCGTCACATATTCGTACCAACATGTATTTAGCGATATTTTTCTGATATTACTAGGTTGCATCGCTTTTAACAGTGAAACGATTGACTGTGGGACTTAATTGAACTGATTTTGGACTTTGACCTTATAAATGTGATAAATGACACAATTGGACTCCAAGAAATAACATTCTTCTTAATTTGACATGATTGCTGGAACTCAGCGATTACACTGGGCGCTGTGGTAGCGCTTTATTTAAAAATTTAGATAAATAAGTCATTTTTTACTGTGGGACCAATCCTAGCCGTTAGCGCGCGCTGAAGAAATAGAGACAGTTTCAAAAACTACATTTCATTGACTTTCTAACGGTATCAGTCCGTTTGAGTTACAACGGTTGCGTCACATATTCGTACCAACATGTATTTAGCGATATTTTTTTATATTACTAGGTTGCATCGCTTTTAACAGTGAAACGATTGACTGTGGGACTTAATTGAACTGATTTTGGACTTTGACCTTATAAATGTGATAAATGACACAATTGGACTCCAAGAAATAACATTCTTCTTAATTTGACATGATTGCTGGAACTCAGCGATTACACTGGGCGCTGTGGTAGCGCTTTATTTAAAAATTTAGATAAATAAGTCATTTTTTACTGTGGGACCAATCCTAGCCGTTAGCGCGCGCTGAAGAAATAGAGACAGTTTCAAAACTACATTTCATTGACTTTCTAACGGTATCAGTCCGTTTGAGTTACAACGGTTGCGTCACATATTCGTACCAACATGTATTTAGCGATATTTTTCTGATATTACTAGGTTGCATCGCTTTTAACAGTGAAACGATTGACTGTGGGACTTAATTGAACTGATTTTGGACTTTGACCTTATAAATGTGATAAATGACACAATTGGACTCCAAGAAATAACATTCTTCTTAATTTGACATGATTGCTGGAACTCAGCGATTACACTGGGCGCTGTGGTAGCGCTTTATTTAAAAATTTAGATAAATAAGTCATTTTTTACTGTGGACCAATCCTAGCCGTTAGCACGCGCTGAAGAAATAGAGACAGTTTCAAAAACTACATTTCATTGACTTTCTAACGGTATCAGTCCGTTTGAGTTACAACGGTTGCGTCACATATTCGTACCAACATGTATTTAGCGATATTTTTCTGATATTACTAGGTTGCATCGCTTTTAACAGTGAAACGATTGACTGTGGGACTTAATTGAACTGATTTTGGACTTTGACCTTATAAATGTGATAAATGACACAATTGGACTCCAAGAAATAACATTCTTCTTAATTTGACATGATTGCTGGAACTCAGCGATTACACTGGGCGCTGTGGTAGCGCTTTATTTAAAATTTAGATAAATAAGTCATTTTTTACTGTGGGACCAATCCTAGCCGTTAGCGCGCTGAAGAAATAGAGACAGTTTCAAAAACTACATTTCATTGACTTTCTAACGGTATCAGTCCGTTTGAGTTACAACGGTTGCGTCACATATTTGTACCAACATGTATTTAGCGATATTTTCTGATTACTAGGTTGCATCGCTTTTAACAGTGAAACGATTGACTGTGGGACTTAATTGAACTGATTTTGGACTTTGACCTTATAAATGTGATAAATGAGACAATTGGACTCCAGAAATAACATTCTTCTTAATTTGACTGATTGCTGGAACTCAGCGATTACACTGGGCGCTGGTAGCGCTTTATTTAAAAATTTAGATAAATAAGTCATTT